>JAPWTK010000790.1:0-110000 GCA_029963805.1 Aromia moschata | reverse complement strand
TATATTGCAAAATTATTTTTTATCGCTCGTTTTTTTTTTGTTTTCAATACTAACGTGCCATCTCTGAGACCGATTGAATCGAAATAACCAAATTAAATAACCGTTACCTATTAACCTAAAACCCTACCATAAAATTTACATATGAAATGGAACACAATGAACAGCTACCAATTTTAGATGTATTAGTTATTAGAAATAGTGAAAATAAGTCAGTTTGATGTATATAGGAAAGAAACCGCGACTCTTAGATATATTCACAACGATTCACACCACCCTTTTCAACATAAAATGCCAAGTTTTAATTTTCTAATTCACCGTTTGTTAAATTTATCCCTCAGTAAAGAGAGGTTTGAACATGAGAAATAATTAATTAAGAACATAGCTAAGAGTAACGGTTATTCTGTCCATTTAATAGATAAGTTAATCAGGAAGCATAAATTTAAGAGAACTGTGTACAATTCCACGACTTTTCGTAGAGATACTGACAATTCGAAATTTGCTTCGTTACCATATGAACCTAAATTCACCCGCGGACTAGATAGAATTTTTAAAAATATCAATTTCAATTTGGTTTATAATTCTAAAAATAAACTAGACGCTTTTGGGTAACCCCAAAGGACAAAATCAACAATAACGAAAAGTCAGGAATATACGAAATTAGTTGTACGATACTGATTTATCGGCAGAAATTAGAAGATCGTGAAAAATTAAAGGGAATTTTCACAACTGAAAAAATACTTTCGTGTGCCCATATGATATTAATAAAGTTTTGTTGTTTTTTCTTTATTTTATAGTACCCTTGGAACACCTTCCTAATAAACAAACTCGAAAATTAATTTTCGAGAACATTTCTGAATTGAGCTCTCCAATGATTACTTCATAGATTGACCTGCTTACATTGATTAAATCTATTCGTAAAAGATATTAAGGCCATTCAATCGTATTGTTAAAGGGTACATTGCCCCATTTTGCGTTAATGTAAATAAATGGTTCATGCGTCATTAGTTGCATGATTAATAATTCCCTTTTAAATAGATAACTAGACAATAGTAATGAATGACTGGCAATGCATTTAAGAATAGTCTTTCTAATGTACTACGTTTCGTTTTCAGTAGATTGATTTAATAGACACATTAACCCCATTACATAATACGAGTATGTCCCACTATTCGTTTTAGTTCATTGTCATCTAATTTATTACTACAATAGAAAATTGTACTGAAACTTATGACATCTGACACTTCATTCCTTCTTTTTATTTAACTCGTATTTTACTTAGAGGTACTTAAACAACAAGAGTGTGGTCGAATTAATTGAAGCCAGTCTTAATTAGGTGATGATTAAACGAATGTATTAGAAAGCCGATTTGCTATAGACAAAGTTCTGATACAAATAATTACTTCTACAGTGATACATCAGAATAAAAATAGGAGGATGCCATAATGTAAAAAATAAATATACATATGGGACGTTCCATGTCAACCGGGTCACCGTTCTCTCCAAAAGTAGAAGCAAGGAAAAAATACGTTTAAGGTCTCAAAATGTTCGTATACTCAAGAGCTTTCGAATAAACGATGGCCATTTTTTGGGAAAATTTCGAAATTCAAAATGGCGGCCATAAAATGGCGACTATAATTAGAAATTTAAAAAAAATAGTTCAGTACCTAGCTTAAATGTATCATCTATACATGAAAAATACCTCTAATAGTAAACTTTACGATTTTGGCTACGCTGAATCCGAATTTCATATTCTTAAAGTCCAATAGTGGTAGGAGTATTTGTAACAGCCATTTTTGACCATTTTTTTGTTTTTTTAGACCATATCTCTCTGGAAAAAAGGATTTATGTGTTTTGACATCATAATTTCGATTATAGGGATCCCAAAGTACAGATTTGTGTTGTAAGAACTGTCCATTTTTTGACAATTTTTTGGCATTTTTTGGCATCAAGACCAAAACCTATCAACTTTAAACCTAACATAGCCTAAGGTGATTAGCCCCAAAGCTAACAACTGTTTATCTGGTTTAATTGCATAAATGCCTAATCAATCGGAACCCTAGTAATTTAAACCTACCTAATTAATTTCCTAGGTGACAAAAAATGGCTCGTTGTAATTGCCCTAATTTTTTTAGACTTCATAATCCAATAACACAAAGTCAGTACGTCAAAAAACATAAAAGTTGCTACTTCTAGACAAAAAAATCCTTTTTTTCAGAGATATGGTCTAAAACCCAAAAAAAATTGTCAAAAATGGCTGATACTAATACTCCTACCACTTTTGGACTTTAAGAATATGAAATTCGGATTCAGCATGTCCAAAATCATATCAAATATGTTTAATAAAGTAATCATTAAATATGTATATTTGTAATAACTAGAGTTCGGAAATCCCGAATTACTGCATGTAAAACTATATTTACCTATCCAGCGTTCCCGCATGAGATCGGGATCGGAGAGTCCCGGGATCGGGAAAGATCGGTCAATGGCGTGGGTATGCAGGGGTAAGAAATACACGAATATATAATTTACAAGGCGCTTAAAAATACGGTTTATACTTTCATTATCATATATTTTTATAGTGTCGAGTCCTGCGTTGTAGCACAAATTTCCGAAATTTAGTAATATACAGAGCCCGCCATAAGTCAGTTAACGCTGTCCTGCGCTGTCCGAAAACAGTGCCCGCCCGAATTGGTACGATGAGAGGTGGGAGATGGCGGCACATACATGTTAGTTTACGATTGTCAGTCACTGTGTTTATGTCACCATGGCAGCTTCGTGTAAAGTACACTAAAGAAGAAAGGATCTGTCTGTTGACTTTGTACCTGCGTTATCAGGCTGATTACGAGACGATCTTCAATGAATTCACTGCTTATGGATTTAAAGGGTACACTTGACAATAACCTGGAGTTAGCGGGTCTTAGAGCTATTTGAGAGTCTTTTGTGTAATTGTTAAAGACCGGATGTCGTTCGTACATGAGTAATTATAGGGGGATTAGATAAGTTAAGGGTGAAAGTCAAGTAAATATTAGTTTATGTAAAAAGTAATACCTTTTGATGGTTATTTATAATATCCAATATTAAGTTGTGTAGTTTAAAAACACTGTAATGAAACACTAATATCATTAATAAAAAAAACCTTAATAACTAACAATGGAATAAAAAAAAAAAAGTAGTTTTCTACCTTAAAATTATAAACTATATACCCAAAATAAAGAAATAGATGGTATTGTGAATAATGAAAATGTATACTCGCTAAATCTTCTAAAGACTAGGATTATTAAATTCTTGAATTAAAAAACTTACTTCTGTTTGTATAACACTTTACCAAAAGTAGTATTTTAACCACGTACCCCACTTAAAATTAGATGTAATGAAATTTAAAAATCTTTAATATTTTATTTATTTACAAGATAGCACTCCTATTTTCTTATGGAGACATTAATACCGGTTATATATCTCTAAACGCTTCACCCTTTACATTATACCTTTATATTCTACCCCAATTAATATATTATTAATTAATCATTTAAACTAAAAAAATTTTCTCAAATCATGTACAAGGTGAGCTCACATATAAACAATTGTGTTATTGTGACCATATAAACTGGAACAAATTGACTAAAATTGAATAGAAACCCGGTACTTTAAACATGTATTGTAACTTTTAACAAAAGCAACTAACCCCGAAATATAAAGTTGTGTTATTAATTTTAGTGGTCCAATTCATATGCGATCGGGCTCGTATATAGAAAGCTCAACAGTTGGTAGCTCTCGCGGGTATTCGATATTTCCAACAAGACGGCGCCCCGCCCCACTTCGGCCTTAGCCGTTCGTGAATATCTGAGACATGCAGAGTTTGACATGTGGATATGAAGAAGAGGAAGAATCGAGTGGCCAGCACGGTCGCCAGATTTAACGCCGTGCGATTTTTCCCTGTGGGGAGTACTCAAAAATAAAGTGTTTGCCACCCCATTACGTGATATTGAACATTTGAAAACAAGAATTCAAGAGGAATATGACGCTCTCCGCGCGCTCCCAGAATACTTTGAGAAAAACTTGCGCTACCGTAAATAAGCGGTGTCATATCTACATTGAGGAAGATGGTCGGCAGTTTGAACACAAAATGTAATATTTAAACCGTCATTACTTTTGTATCTAACGAAACAATACAATAAAATATGTTTCTGTTTACTTAGGCCAGTCAGTAGAGCTTTTTGACATGACACGATTGATACCTGAAATCCGACTATGGGATACTTTTAAGTTCTGTTCTTAGATGAAAACGTATATGAATTGGGCTAGGAAATAGTTACACTTTTTTTATTAACAAATTAATAAAAAAAATGGAGTTTTTTCAGTTTTTTGCTTATAGAAGAAAAGCTATTGAAGCAATCACATCACATCCAATAGGAAAGTTGTAGAGAATTCAAAAGCCTTTAAAATGAAAAAAAAAATCAAGTCAATCGGTACATTTTTCGCTGACAAACTCGGAAAAAACGCAAAAAATTACCTTTTCTTAATAAATTCGTAATTCGAGTATTTTTGCATTAGAAGAGTCAATTGAAAAGTCGAAGATTAGTGTGGTTTTTGCTTGTCGGAAAATGTTTTACTCGAGGTTAATATCACGACGAATGGAGTGTGCAGAACGCCTTTGAACACCGCGTGAAATTTGGTGGTCGTTGCCGCCGCATCCCCTCCCCCCCCCCTTCCCCCCGCGCGGGGGGGGGGCGGGGGGGCGTTTTGGGGGGGGTTGGGGGGGGTTTTTCGGCATTTTAAAGGCCTTTTTAAGAAAAAAAAAAGAAAGGACGAATTGTAGTTTACACTCTGTAGTTTCTGAATCCGTCGAGAAAATGTTATTTAATCTATCGCTCGACGTGCAAAAATTCAAAATACGATGTAAAAAACTTTATTCGACTATTGTGCAAAAAACTATTCATCGGACATAATCCAGTTTTTGCACACTCATTCTTCGTGATATTACCTACATTTTCCCACAAGATTGACTCTTCTAATGCAACAATACTCGAATTACGAATTTATTAAGAAAAGGTAATTTTTTGCGTTTTTTCCGAGTTTTCTCAGCGAAAAATGGACCGATTGGCGATTTTTTTTTTTCATTTTAACGGTTTGTGAATTCTCTACAACTTTCCTATTGGACGCGATGTAATTGCTTCAATAGCTTTTCTTCTATAAGCAAAAAATTGAAAAATCTCCATTTTTTTTACTAATTTGTTATTAAAAGTGCAACTATTTTTAGTCCAATTCATATACGTTTTCATCTAAGGACTGAACTTAAAAGTATCCCGTAGTCGGATTTCAGGTATCAATCGTGTCATAAACTCACCCCTTTTAGAGCTCTATTGACTGGCGTAACTGTTCTTTTCTTTTTGTACAGAATGCAAATCGGTTAACTGACTTATGCCGGGCCCTGTACATAGGTATGTTACATATAAATTTATGTAGTATGTAGATACCTAATTTATGCAAAAAATGCGTCCCATTTTATGGTACACCTGCATACATATTTGTTCTTTTTTTACAAATGTGAATATGTATATTTTGTTATCTCAATGGATCAGTTGCTAGAAACGGTTTTTTGCAAAGGTATTGTTCATTTCATGACTAAATAAATTATACATTATGACACGGGAACTTGAATGTGAACTTGTTATTATGAATAATAATAATGAATCGTTTGAATCTTGAATTCGCATAGAGTGAGGTCAAGAAGTATGTGACCAGATGATGTAATGAGTAAGAGACTGAATATGAAAATTCTCGAAACACTTGACTCGATGAAATATTTTAGCTATATCGAAACTTAACTTGATAAAACAACAAATTTCACAAAGTTATCATGCCCTTTAACGGGGAAGGCGGGGATTTTGAAAAAAAAAATATTTTGTGGGCAAGTCATCTCAGAAAATGCTAAAGCAGTGATGTTTTTTATTAAATGGCATATTTCCCCCTCTTTTTTTCGCTTATAAGGACGTTTCTAGTTGCTAGGATTATTGACGGCAAGTTGTAAGCTCAGAGAACAGAAATAAACCTATGAAAAACGATTTCAAAACTACCTCCATCTCTGTTGTGGGCCAGTTTTGCTGGGAAGTGTGTCCAACGTGCTTCAAACTCAGATAACCTTGTTCGACAAGATTAACGCTAACTGTACGCTTGTTACTCCAGAAATCCAACATTCAAAGAAAGAGCTATGACCACAATTTTTGCCCTGGGGCTGATTTCCTTTTCCCTGCAGTGCTAACAAAACCTGTATTTGTCAGGATACGTTACCCTTTAAAGTGTTCAACAGGGCTGATATTTAAGATAGTGACAGAAAAGCTCCTCGAACAGAATTATAAAATATATTTACGAGTAGAATATAAACTGTTATACTGAGACTTTTTTTTTACAATAATTTAGATTTGCGAATAAAAAAAGAATTTTAAAAGTTGTTTTCAGTAGATTTTTTTATTGTTTCAGAGTGCGGCAGAGGTACTGTGAAAGGGGGTCGTACGTCGCCCACCGTTCGGCCCCCTACACAAACCCGGGCCCCCGCCAAGCAACAGGTGCCCCGTGTTGCCGAAGCACTTGCCGTCCTTGTTCAGCATCTCGTGTTCAATGTAAGTATTGCCGTTAATGTTTTACGAAACTGTAGTCTAACGAACAATATAATGAAATGAGTCATCACGTCAATATATCGACAATACTTGAGATGTTCACTGGTGGCGTAGCAATGATGCTTTTCACTGTAGGAATCTTCTATTTACGGATAATAAACTTTGTTGTTTTAGGAATAATTAAACGTGTCCCATTCAAATTTAGTAACACTAACTCATAAAAATGTTTAGAAATACCTAATGAATATCAATGGGGGGGGGGGGGGGGGGGGGGGGGGGGGGGGGGAGGGGGGGGGGGGGGGGGGGGGGGGGGGGGGGGGGGGGGAGGGGGGGGGGGGGGGGGGGGGAGGGGGAGAAAAGGAGGGGGGAGGAGGGGGGGGAAAAAAAGGGGGGGGGGGGGGGGAGGGGGGGGGGAGGGGGGGGGGGGGGGGGGGGGGGGGGGGGGGGGGGGGGGGGGGGGGGGGAAAAAAAAGGGAGGGGGGGGGGGGGGGGGAAAAAAAAAAAGGGGGGGGGGGGGGGGGGGGGGGGAAGAAAAAAAAAAGGGGAAAAAAAAAGGGAAAAAAAAAAAAAAAAAAAAAGGGGAAAAAAAAAAAAAAAAAAAAAGGGGGAAAAAAAAAAAAAAAAAAAAAAGAAAAAAAAAAAAAAAAAAAGAGAAAAAAAAAAAAAAAAAAAAAAAGGAGGAGGGGGGGGGGAAGGGGGGGGGAAGAGGGGGGGGGGAAAGTAAGGAGAAAAATAAAGGGGGGGAAGAGGGGAAAAAAAAAAGGGGGGGGGGGGGAGAAGAGGAAAAAAAAAAGGGGGGGAAATTGGGGGGGGTTTTTAAAAAAAAAAAAAAAAACCCCCCCCCCCGGAAAAAATAAAAAAAAAGGGGTCCACTTAACCATACCTATTTTCGCACTTCAATAATAGTCTAAGATCGAGCTGCAAGATTGTTACGTTCATCGAGTATTTAATCAAAATCAAATTTATATACGATTATAAAAGGGGCAATATGTTTTGGCCGGGTTGCCCAGTAAAATGTATCGCTAGTATTTTTAATTAAATTATTGTTAATTGAACTTTTGGAAAAAAATTGATTCACTAGTTATTTAAATAAGCCATACTCCACTTCACAGAAATATAAGTAAAGAACTTGAAAAGTGATAGTTGCCACTGCACACTTGGCCGCAACCTCTTCGCAGCCAGGTGTAAACAGGTAATATTTTGGTACATTTATACGTTCATGACATATTTTCATCAATTATATATCAAATTAAAGCTAATTTTTTTCTGTACATGATAAACTGACTCTGCCTATGTAAAAGTGGCCGTAAATGGGGGTTGCTAGCTGTTAAATATTGTTTAGAGTGAAAGATAGTTAGCGCGCTACATCATTCGTTAGGCAAGGATGGCGATAGCCAGCTGTGAGAGTTTTTAAAGCCATTGCGCATGCGTCGATAGCTAGTGTTCTCAACCAACGGCGCAAACCGTAGTAGAAACGAATTTTAAATACTGCGAAATAAATATAATTAATAAATTTTTGAGGGTTGTATTAAAAATTACATAAACATTAAAAAACATTTATTTTTAATAAAAAAATCAAGTTGTCTTTCCTTTATGAAATTAGAAAAAAAAAAGAATATTAAATAAAAATAATCTCGGTTATTTGTGTAGAATTGTAGAAGAAAATTATATTATGCAGGTAATGTTTTAGAAAATATTCAATTTTATTTAAGCATTTTATTATGGATACATATTAATTAAATATTCAGTAAATACGACAGCTTATTTGAGGTATATAAATTAAACGAAACATTGAAAAAATGTTAAATATTAAACCTATATTACATTTTTATTTTTTATTTTTATATTTTTTAAAACTTAAACTTTACTTTAGCAAACGTAATTATATGTTGTTAAATAAAACAACGTTGTGTATTACGAGCTCCAAAACAACACAACAGGCTAGAATGACAATGTGCTGTCTAGTTGAGATTGAGAACACTAGATATCGACGCATGCGTAATGGCTTTAAAAACTCACATATGCCCATCGCCATCCTTGTCTAACGAATGATGTAGCGCGCTAACTCTCTTTCACTCTAAACAATCTTTAACAGCTAGCAACCCCTATTTGCGGCCACTTTTACATAGGCAAACGTAGTTTATCATGTACAGAAAAAAATAGCTTTAATTTGATATATAATTGATGAAAATACATCAGAACGTATTACGTCATGAACAAAATATTACCTGCTTACATCTGGCTGCGAAGAGGTTGCGGCCAAGTGCGCGATGGCAACTATCACTTTTCAAGTTCTTTACGCACTATATTTCTCTAAAGTGGAATATAGTTTATTTAAATAACTAGTGAATCCAATTTTTTTTTCAAAAAATTCAATTAATAATAATTAAAAATACTAGCGGGCACATTAACATAGGCAACCCGGCCAAAACATATTGCCCCTTTTATAATTGTATATAAAAATTTGATTTTGATTAAATACTCGATACACGTAACAATCTTACAGCCGTATCTCGTACTATAATGGGGAGCACTAATTATTATAACGAGTCGATACAAAAAAAAAACGTCATCAAAGTTGGCCAAGCAAAAAAAGACATATGTTAATCTTAAGTTTATAACCTTATTGAATTGTCAAGGCTGTCACATAATGTGATGGGTACTGACACTGGATGAAGACATTATTGAAGAAAATGACTATATAATTAATTCATCTATACTGTATAATTAATTGTTTCCCTAGAGTAGAATGCGCACCAGCTCCATCTTGTTGAGCTCCTTGCAATTCGTTATCATGCAACATTTGTACATAATATGTCAAGATTTCTAAACAGTAGGTACGTACTCTTTCATACAGTGCCGTTAAAAAAAAATACGTCCCACAAAAATACGTCCTCCTTTTGCTCACAGCTGCTCATACTCCAACTTTTTATGGGTGTTGTGGTTCCGAGAGTCAACATAACCCGAAAGATGGAACCAAGCCTCATTTCTAAAAAAACTTTTTCGAAGACAGCATCGTTGTTGTTAAAATGGTTAATAAATCATTGGCAAAACTGTAGTTTTAGAGGTTCCCCGGCCCTAAAAATTCCATGTGTGGATTGCAGACAATATGAATAGAGCTGAAGAATCATTAACTGTTAACTACCCCAAAACTGTAACTAAACTTTTAATATTTGATTGTTGATCTATAGTAGGAAAATTAATAAAGAGCGTACCTATGTTTTCATTTTTTTACACCCGAAAAACATTTTTTTCTGAAGGCGAATGTAAACATGTCGAAACGTCGAGTTTTCCTGTTTTTCTAGATTAAATATTAACTCCTGTTTTTTTTTCCATTTTTACAGATGAATAAAATTAATAATTGCCACCTCTTCAGTACCTAATTAAAATGTTACAGTAGGTAATAGTTAGATGACAAGAAATTGTCAAGTCGACTATGCTTAAACAATGAAAAATGCTACTTTTACTTTAGTCCGTCGCCAAATTCTATTTGTGTCTACCAAATTAAATCTGAATTAACAAGTATACAAATTTGATTTGATGTAGTTTATAATTAATTGAATTGGTTGCCTAATAATTATTTTAAATATAAAATGTCTTAGAGTAATGGTGAGTCTCAATTTTAGATAAGGGTTATATTTTCATTTAAATATAGATTTTGTAATTTGTAAAAAAAAGAAAAAAAAAAAAAAAAAGGGGAAAAAAAAAAAAAAAAAAAAATTTTTTTTTTTTTAAATATTTTTTTTTTTTAAAAAAAAAAAAATTTTATCAAAAACCCTTTAATTAACCTCTAGATAAGGGTTTCCTCTTTCTATTTAAATCAAGTATTTTTCAAAAATTTATAGAAGTGCGAATAATTAATTACTTAGCTAATTTCACTATTCCCTAAGAACTTTCTTCAATTAGTGTCATTACTTATGGCAATCTAAAATTTTAGGGTAGCTAGAGCACAAAATTTTAGAGCCGTGTTAGTTTTCGTTATGCTTGTTAAGGCGTTAATCCTATTAACATTTTATAAATAATTTTAACTTTCGTTATTTTCATATCCTTCTAATTAAAATTGTAGTGGTCAGTAGTAAACTGTAAATGTCTAGTCAATAATTATGATTTCCTAAAATCATTAAGAAATACATATAAAATCATTATACATTTTAAAAAAATCATATGAAAGCCAATCTGTTTTTTACGGTGACGGGTGGTGGTGTTTGATTTTCTCGTATTTTCGTAACGAAACATGGTACCCACATCATATTTTATGGGGTGATTACTAGACCTATAAGGCTATAATAGCAAAAAAAACTTCCAACGAAACTTTTCAAAAACAAAAATTTTCAAAAAAAATTTCTTCCTCACCGATTTTTTGTAAACGGCGCGGCGTGCGAAATATGTTTGTTCAGAACCACCAAGTAAATACAAAGTAAATATGGTAATTTGAATTTTGAAAATAGCTGTGTCTTTAAGCAAGATCAAAATTTTGCCAAAAATAAACCGAGGGACAGTGCCGTACATATTTTTTCATAAAAATATTAGTGACTAGGTACCCACATACGCGCTCCTGTTAGTGTTTATAAATAAAATGTAACAACCAAAAATGCCTTATTTCACGGTGTGTGAGTGACTAAAAGTAAAAGTGAGTAAAAACTAAAAAAAAATACAACTTTGGTACAACTTTGATACAAGGCTCTGTATGTTAAAAACTAAGCCACCTAAAAAAACTGTATATAACCTTTTCTTTATGAAATCACTTGAGAAAGAATCTTGATTACTTAGGAAACACCCTGTAGATTGAGATCACGCAATACTCAATAATAAAAAATATTTACTAGTAAACAAATATCTTGCAATTAATTTACCTGCTATCTAAAAATATTAGTGTTTTAAACATTTGTAGATGTTACAATAAATCCACCAATAAGACAGCATATTATTCATCACCATGATAATAAGCTGCATCGACGACAGATAATTACATTGATTTTGTTTATATATGTACATCAGTATGTTGTCTTGGGACTATATTAACTAACAGTTGGATATTTGTGGTGTTGTGTTTATGTACTTACCAAATACCTGATTGTTTCCGCGAGCGTGCTTTTGTGTCAAATGAATTTTTTTTCAATATGTGCCTTAATATCCACACGATCGTACAGAACAATATTCATAAACTCAAGAAAATGCAGAAATTTGTGAGTTTTTAATCTTTTTTTTATTTTTTTTTTAAACAACATTAATTTATTTAACAAATGGTCAAGACCACTGTTTTTTAACAAGCAGATAATTTAAAAAACATTCTTATATTCTAAAAAGCAACTCATTGTGAAAAAATATAATGAATACAAAACTTGTCACCGTAAGTGACACACTGTACTTGCCACTAGTACAGGTACATACAACTCTCTTTGCAACACCGAACTTTTTAAAACATTATTATAGTAAAAAGCAATGAATAGTAGTTATTTAAATTTTTCAAGTTTGCTGTTTACATATGGCAAGTTTGATAGCAACTTTTAAGGACAATTTTTTACTGGAAACCTAAAACATTCAGTGAAACAAAGTTGGTTAAAGTACCTACTCTTTGTTTATATTCAGCTAATTCTATTATTCGTTAAAATAGTTCAAATTATTGGTTATATTACACGTTACATCTCTGTTAAGTAAGTACTGACAATAATAGTAAAACATAATAACATCGAGATTAATATACTTATCAATATTTACCAAATCAGTGTTGTGTAATTATAATATATTATTTGTTTTACTTAAATGTCAGGAACCGTTGTCCACTTCATTAGTGTTAAATTTTGAAGTAATTAATATTTTGATACAATTTTTTTACTATAATTGACTCCTCAAAAATAAAAAAAATTCGACTACTACTTCTGCTACTTTGATAAAAATTCTTGTATAAAACAAGTTATACCTAATATATCACGTTGATTTGAAATTATAGGGGAATAAACCAAATGGGAAAAATGAAATAAATATAAATATTTTATTACAGTTTGATAAGAACCTAACTGATTTTACTATTAAAAATTGTGAGTAAATTATTATTTCATATGTAAAGTAAAATAGCCAGACATTTTTTATAGAGATTTCAACATCTTAATACATATATTTTTACGTATAACTGCCAAATACTTGATGTAATCATACTATTTCGTAGATAGCGAGAACTAAATTTAAAAAAATATTTTTAATTTAAAATTGTCTCCTACTTCATAGCTCACGTCATATGAAGGAGCAAAACAAAATATTTTTTAAACGGCAGACTATGAATTTGTCTTCTATAAATAAATAAAAAAAAATCAATTTTCTTGTCCTACTAGTGTGGGTTGGTTATTGCACCTACACATACACTATTTAAAAAAATATAAAAAAAACGTTGTTTCAAGATACACTATATTTTTTTTAAATGTTTCAGCCAACATAGTATTTATAATATCGATGAGTTGTTAAAACAGAATTTTTTTTTCAAGGTCGAAGCTTACCAAGTACCTTCTCTTCGGCGTCAAGTGGAGAAATTCCGTTTGGAGGCTGAGGAAATCCGACTGTCCTGCCAACAGTTAGAACAAACACTAGCCGAGGAGAGAATTAAACAGACTACAGTGATCGACGAGGAACGCAAAAAGATGCCGGAACGACATAGCAGAGTTGATTGAAACACACAGAAACCAAATCGCAGAATGTAAGTAGAACTATCAAAAAGGGAATATGTAATTAGAAGGGACATTTGGCCAATTTGCAGAACTCTTATTTGAGTGCGAATCATACGACTGTGATAATTCTTCATATATTTTCTTCTGGAGGTCACTAAACACACCCTATTTTCTCGTTAACAAGGATTTATTCTTTTATATATGTCTTAATAGTTTCCTTTGAACTTTACATCTTGTAATTTGAGAAACATTATATCCTTTTTCTTTTTTAGTAAATACTCGACATGCCGATGTAGAACAGACGCTTAGAGCGGAAAAAGAGAACACCCAAAAGAGCCTCTGCAAACAGCACGAGGAGCAACTATGCAACCTGAAGAAGGAGTTCAATAAACTTCAAAGAACCCACGAGGAATCCTTGGACATTCTTCGGGAGGAAAACGAGTCCATAAGGGAGAGGATTGACGAGAAACAGCTGGAAATCGAAAAGGCGAATCATGAGAGCATGAAACTGAAGAAGGATTACGAGAGTAAAGAGATTTTCCTCAAAGAGCAAAATCAGAAACTGAAGCAACAGATAGTGAAGGAGAAGAGCGACTTTGAGGAGCGGCTCAAAGTACTGTTTGAAGAGAATAAGCGTTTAAGGGAGGAGAATGACAGGTTATTGAGTTATGGAGATGACAAAGGAATCGGAATACAGGTTGGTACACCTTCTCAACTATCTGTTGAGTACAACAAAACTGTAAAACAAATACTACAAGCTGTAATACTTACACTTCTTTTGGCAGCTGAACTTTATTGGATACATTCCCATCATTCACAGTTATCTCTGTGTTTACCTTTAACACCGTTAGCAGTCAAATCTTCTGTCAGGAAGTTGACGTAAGTAATTCATTAGTTAGAGGGAAGGGCTCTTGGTCTGTACCAATAACGTTACAGCTTGGGGCGGGGTGGGCCGTACTGCCATGAAATGTGTGTTGTTATTGGTCTATAGCCCTTCCCTCTAGCCAATGAATTACATCAACTTCTCTACAGAAGATCTAACTTTGCTAATGGTTTGTGTATGATTTTTTTTGTATTCAAACTAGAATACATTGAGTGAAATATAACTTCGTTTTTCCCTGAATAATGTCCCATTTTTTTTATTTATGTGACAAATGTTTATATCTGACTTCAAAATAGTTTATTTTTTGTGTTTTTTGATAGAATTTTTTATTTTTTATCATATATCATGCACATATTTTACTTCACACATTCAATACATATTTAGTTTCCTGGAGAAGAATGATTCGTATCATGTAGTAAATAAAAAAAGGTATGATGCAATTTAATTACAAATACTTAATCAGATACAAGTACAAGACATTTTTAAAACGAGAATTATTATATTGTTATAATGGATGCGCATGTTATTTACAGGAAGTTCAGTCTTTGAGAGCAGTTTTAGAATTAAAGCAGAAAGAAGTTGGAGAGCTTCGTAAAGCATTAGCTGAAGCAACGCAGAAAGCAGACATTTTGGAAGGGGCTGAAGAGAAGGCTAGACTACTGAATGCTAGATGTGAAGACCTTCAACTTCAGCTACAAAGAAAATGTGAATATGAGCAGTAAGTTCAATATTGTGTTCCCTTCAAAAACATTGAAATTGTTTGTTTTTTAAGCTGTTTATAAAAACTTTTATGAGAGTATAGATACTTTTTTATAATTGCAGGAATCTAATTCAGGAAAATTTAAAGCTACAAGAGAGCTTTAAAGAAGAAACCAATCAAAAGAAGCGACTGTCTCAATATAACGAAGAATTACAGTGGAAACTGAAACAAAACAAGGAGGTCATGTCGAAAGTCCTGGAGCAAGCAGAAGAGACAGCATTCAACCGTTCCATACTTAGTTCCAGTTTTAACGAGAGACACAGTTCTACGAGACTAAACCTAGAGCGCACCTTATCCTTCCGCGAACGTTCGTACTCCAATAGATCTAACGTAAGCATGGAAGATTCGATTAGATCGAGAAAATCAAAGAATTCACTAGAATTTGAAATGGAAGATTTGTCCCCACCAACCTCCCCGAAAGTAAAAGGGGTGGTGGAGAAATCCGATTCCGTTAGTTACGTATTAGATTTGGACGAGAGTCCAGATGTAGTAGCTTCTAGAATTGTTAGAAGGAGCTTTAGAAATTCAACGCCCCCCAAGAATACTCCTACCAAGTCCCCCTCGAGCAAACGCCCTCGCATTCGCAACCCCCTTAGCCAGAGCGCCTCTTCCAGTGCTATAATCACGACAAGTAGGAGTGACATCGACAGGCCAAGGTCGGCCTCTGTCAGAAACGGCGAATGTGATAACGAGAGTGTCTTTTTATGGACAACAAGCGTGACAAGTACGCCTAAGGTGTACGTAGAGAAGTTAGACGAGAACTGCGAGTCGTCGCATTCCAGTATGAAACTGGAGGACAACCTGGACTTGGACGAAGATCACGAGGTGGATATTCAGCTGCCGGCGTTGCCAAGCGAGCTAGACAGACGAAATGGCGCGCAAGCCTTACCTAGCCCTAAGCATTTGGCGGGAGAAGCCATGATATCGGAAAGTAATTCGGAGGATGAGAGTACGAGCTCTTCGCAATTGTGAAACAGACTTTCTTTTTAATTTAAAACTTGTCAATATGAAAATTGTTGCATTATATTTTTTATATTTAAATAACTTTTTTTTAATATATTTTTATTTTTCTAATGTGAGTACACATTCTCGGTACGCACGATGATTGCGGGTATGCATTTTTTTTTGCTGTATAAAATTGGCTCAGTTTATACATTAGATTTATTCACGTTAATTCTTTACGAGTTCTTTACGAGCCATTTATTTTTGCCATATGAGCATGACTTTTTTTAATTGAAAGTTGTTAATATGAAAATTGGTTTATTGATAAAGATTCTAAAGTAACCATAAACAAAACTGAGAACAAAATTACTTCTTTGGGATTATTTTGAGTGTTTACTAATACATTTATTTAACATTAAGAATTGGTGATGTATGTATGTAGGTATGTATGTATGTAGGTATGTATGTATGTATTTAAATTATAGAACTATATCCACTTTTAGGTTAAAAAACCTCATTCTCATATAGAAAAAATAAATGGTGTAGTAAAAAAATGTACTAACGTAGATAAATCTATTATATACATTATTGAGCTAATTTTATACAGTAAAAAAAAATGCACACCAGCATCCATCACGTAAACCAGACCGAGAATGCGATAAAGCAAAATAAATGGCTTCATGAAGAAAATATATTCACATGGATAAATCTAACATACTATACACCAGGTTTATCCTACGTTGAGCCCAATTAACGAGCTCGTCGCAATTGTGAGATTTATAGTGAACTTTTATATTTTACATATGTATGTAAATATATTTTCTTGATGTATATTATCGATATGTATGGTGCATTATAATCGTAATTGTGACATGAACTTTCTTTTTCATTCTTTCATTTTAACAAATGCTGTCATTTGTATGGTGCATTGTATATATTTTTTTATTTAAATAACTGGCATTTCTTCTAAGTGTCCTTTTATAATATAAGTACACATTCTCGATCTGGTTTAAGTAATAAATGCATTTTTTTAATGTATAAAATTTTCTCAGCAATGTATACATCAGATTTGCCATTGTGAATATATTTTCTTTGCGAAGCCATTTATTTTTTTCCATATGACGATGAGAATTTTGTTTCTTATTTAAAAGTTTTGTAAGCATGTAAAACAAAATAAAAACATGTAAATTGGTGCAGTTTAGTGAATGGTCCTAACAATTTAAATACATACATCACCAATTCTTAATGTTAATTAAATATATTAATAAACACTGAAAAGTAACAAGAAACAAAACTGAATAATAAAATAAATGGCGCTTCATAAAGAAAATATATTCACAAATCTAATGTATACATTAGATTAATTAAAATATATTTTCTTCATGAAGCCATTTATAATGTTATTCAGTTTTGTTTCTTGTTACTTTTCAGTGTTTATTAATATGTTTATTTAACTTTAAGAATTGGTGATGTATTCGTTTAAACTGTTAGAACCTTTCACTAATGGTATATAGTGCACCAATTTTCAAATCGACAACTTTTAAATTAAAGAGAATATTCTCATTCTCGTACAGAAAAAAATAAATGGCTTCGTAAAGAAAAAATATAATTCAGATTGATAAATATAATGCAGTGGTGTAGGTAAAACTACTCTATGGGGTAGGTATATATTTCTACCAATGACTTCTATAGCATTTAGAATATCCCTGTGGTCGCAAAAAAAGTTATTACTCATACCTCTTGGGGCGTAACTATTTTGAGTAAAATTGTAAAACGTATACCAGCATAAATCACATAAACCTGGCCGAGAATATGTACTTATATTAGAAAAGAAAACTTAAGAGAAATCTTGGTTATTTAAATAAAAAAAATATAAAGCATGTTGTCGGTATGTACATACATATTGACAACATTTATTAAAATGAAAGAATTATTATTATTATTACAATACATTCATGAGCAGAAACTTCAGGAGCTTGTTACGCTTAAAGGACTAAAAGTAATACATATACAAATAGCTGCCTAACAGATTGTAAAAGAGGGAGTAAGAGTGAGAAGACATGTGAACAAAGACAAAATGTATTACTGTCTTAGGCACTATGATTAGCGATAATCTTATTGACTAGTGGCTTCTGTGATGTAATGTCTTTTGAAACCTGTGCCGCCGGCAATGCGTATGTTTGACCACGCCCACTTTCCAGAATTCCCATTTGATATTTTCCCTCTTTTACTAAAACTTTTGTACTCCGTCTATCCCATGACAGTAGATTCACTCACCGTTTTACAATCTGCTAAGATCGGGGAAAGCTATAGGTATGTTTTATAAAAAGAGCTGCCAATTATGCGCTTCTTGTGTACGAGGTGAGCTCACATATAAACTGAAATGATGTTTTGCAACCATGACCACCGAAACAAATTAAACAAAATGTATTAGATATCAGATATATAGAATCAAGATGTTCAAAATATATTAATTTCCTATATGGAATTTATGTGGCAGATGTTCTGCAAGTCCAATTAATAATGAACAAACCTTGTACATTAAGAGTACTCATGATGGGCAGCTCCACTCCAAGTGTATAGACAAATAGATTAAAGAAAATATTCTAGAGCTAACAAACATATTATGGCATGCCAAGTGGATAACACTTAGAAAGTTCAGTGTAATTATTTATTTTTGAAAAGAAAATTTGTCTTACAATTGTGATTATAATGCGCCATACATTTCGACTAGAAATGTATAACGCATAAAGAAAATATATTCACATAGTCGGATGGGTCTAATGCATACATTAGATTTGTCCATTCTAATTAATATAATGTATATACAGATTTACCTATTCTAATAAATCTAATGCCATTTATTTTTTCTATATTTAATTTTTATAGGTTGTGATTATATATTATTCCCTTCTCCAGTATTAATGAATATGGGATGAGTCTTGTTCAGTACAATACTGTTAACCTGTGTATATTTTTTATGTATATGATTTTTTTATGTATTGTTTTGTTTCTTGTTACTGCTGAGTGTTTTATTAATATATTTATTTAACATTAAGATTTGGTGATGTATTTAAATTGTTAGGACCAAATAATAGATTCCCACCTTTCATATTTATTGTATAAAAAGCAAATGTTTCATTATGATGAAGTTAATTATTGGTACAATAAATTTATAAAGTGTACGTTGTTGTTTTTTTATATGCCTTTATATCGAGCGAAGAAGACTAGAACTAAGGAGACCGAAGTCGTTCGGTGTCATGGTCTCGTATCTGTCGGCCTCCAGAAGGCGCTGTAAGCAGTGCTGTGCTCGACATCACATGATCTGCGAAAGTCGCATGATGAGCAGTGGACCACACGTGACTATTTAGGAATGTAGGCTGCCAAAGCGTATGCTTACATGTTGTTTGGCTTTAATAAAAATACAATCCAAATGTTAAATAAATATGAATCGAAAGTGCTATGTTTCATTGTGTGATACAAGAAGCATTCCGAAGCGTCAGAATAACCGGACATTATTTCAAATTACTGAATGTATGAAACGAAATATTTTCCTTTGTTGTATTGTTAACGTTGAAGCACGTAACATGAAATATTTTGAGTACATTTCCATATTGATAATTACGAAAATTTGTAATTTCAAAAATAATATCAAATTAACGAAAAATATGGAGTGTCTGCCACATATTACTGTATTCGCACTATGGACATTCACACGGACTCTAACGTACACAGATTAGTACAGAACGACACTGCTTACAGCGCCTCTGGAGGCGGACATATTCGAGCCCCTCGCATTATACACCGAAAAGCCGCAGCTCTGTCTCCTTAGTTCTAGTCTTTTTGTGTAAAACAAATAACATCGGCCACATAATGTGACAGCATTGACAATTAAATAAAGTTATAAATTTAAGATAGAATGGAAATACGTCGGTCAACTTTCATGACGTTTTTTTTTTGGATGGCCCGATTTAATATGTAGTTAAGAACGGATGGGTGCTTGCTACTTCTAGTCTTCTTGGTTTTACACACAAAACATCTAAATAGAGTTTTACAATTGTAACTATTGGGATTATGGGTGTTAAATAATTATAGACACAAATTAGAGTCACGCAGTTTATTATTATTATATTGTAGTTGACGTTATAAAGGTTTGGTATAGACTAATATGAGCGAAAGCAAGGAATGAGAGGGATTGTGTTTACAATTTTTTTCGGTCAGCGTTTTCCGCTAGCAACTTGGCCCTGGTGTGAATTATATAAACATCATAAATATGTCATATGAAATACAGTACATAAACAAGTTGCTTTGATTTTTGATATTTCCAACAGTAACAATCACTTGTCAAGTTTGTTTGACATAACTGAAAAACTTCGACATGTCCGTTATTTCCTACACATACTTCGACATGGCCATATTCGATGACGTTTTTGTTGGATGGTTCTTTACTATGTACACTGAAAATTTTAGCTTTGCTAGAATGACATAGGTCTGGGTGCTCTAGGCTTTTACTTTACTACATTTGTTATATAAGTTTGAAACCCGCTGATAGAAAGTCAGTAAATAGTGCAAATTGCATTGCTACCACTGCTACCACAGGCCACTGTCGGTCTGTCTGTCTGTCTGTCAACAAAACGGATATTACGTACACAATCAAATAAGTTAGGCAAATCCGGTCAAACATAGTATGTATCGCCAAGTTTATATATTGGATGATCACTTTTTTCTTGACGTTTTTCTGATTATGTAAGAAAAATAACATTTTCAAATTTCCTTTATCGAAATTTCGTAAATATCGCAAGGAACAAAAGTTTGTGTTCGCTTGCTTAGTAACCCAAATACGAGCCCTAACAACTATATGTTCGGACAAATGCATTTTTCGCGTAATAGACTGTTTTTATGTATAATGAAGCAAAAATTGACTAATGTAGCTAATAGTACATAAGAACTTAAAGAATTTAAAAGTATATTTTAATTAATGTTTTCAAAAAACCAAATTAACAGTCACAACATAACAAAATAAATAAAATGTAACAAAATAACTTCATAACTTAATCGACAAAAAAAATATTTTAAGTATTAGTAAGGCGTTACGTCGCCTTTTGCCTTAATTACGGTCCGAATTCTTGCAGGCACTGTTTCAACCAAGCCTCAACAGAGTCCTGGTCAAAAGGTGTCCCAAATTTCGCCGATTTTTTTCCTTTAAAGTAGAGACAGTTCTTTGAGGATCATCTCTCAAAACTCTTTTTATCTTATACCAGTGTTTCAATGACATTTAGGTCGGGGCTGTTTGATGGCCATGATAGGACTTTAATATGCTGTTCCCCAAACCACATTTTCGTCTTTTTTGCAGTATGGGAAGCTGTGCCGTCTTGTTGGAGTATGAAATTATCATATTATCTGTATGTACGTATCCTGAACAGTCGGTAATAAGCTATTCGTAAGTACTTATTTAATACTTATTCGCAGGATAGCCTTTCTCCTGTTTCAGAGTTCCATTGCGCTGTTGTATCCATTAAAGTGTCCGTCGACTTTTTTTTGCAAATTTTCACCAACAACCTTTGGCTCCTTTCAGTAACAAGTCTGGGTCTTCCAGGACTTTTACCTTTTACATCCAAATTTCCAGTCTTGTGGTAATGCTTTAATATGTCCTCAACAGTAGACTTTGCAAAACACAATTCTTCCGCAATTTCGCGAATTTTTTTTGCCACTGCAGTATTTTTTTACAATGAGCTGCCGCAATTTTTGATCAGTCGCACCGCACGTCCACGGCCCATTTTCATTTAAAAAAATTCGCAAAAACTACCAGAAATCTCCTGTGACTGACTGTTGTCAACTAAACTGACTTGTAACTGATCTAATTGTGAAATTAATGGTTACCGCGACAACAATAAATTTTGGATATACATACTTCCGTATACGGCCTATTTTCAAATTGCTTGAAATTTGGTATACGGAGGTTTTTTGGTGTACTGAGCACGAATCTGCGTATGAAAATACCTGCAAGTGCCCGAAAGTGTCTGTAAGTACCTCGAAGTGCCCACAAGTAAGGTTGAAATGTGCACAATTACGATTTCTGTGGCGACGCAAAATAATATTCGAGAACAGGCCAAAATAAACACTTTTTATTCTTATAAAAAAGTCGACATCTCGCTTGGTTTTCGAGATATCGAGGGTGGAAGTTTTAAATTGTAATATTGGTGTATACCAGTTATGTGGTATTTGAAATGGTTTATCTGAAAACTATTTTTTTTTTCAATGAACTACTAATAGTTTTGTCGGGGAAGACCAAATTGGAGGTGATGGTGTTATTGTTGATATTGACGAGTGTAAAATTGGACGTCGAAGGTACGAACGTAGACGAGTTGTCAAAGGATCATGGCTTCTCGGAATGATCGTACGCGGAGAACCAGAAAAATGCAGGATCGAAATTTGCCCAGAGAATAAGAGAGACGAAGCAACTTTGCTTTCTTTAATAAAAAAAAAATACATCGCCGAATACTGAAATCCATACTGATAAGCAAGATATCTAACACTTTCATTTAGCGATTTTGAGGCATTTTAACCTTACTTGTAGGCACTTACGGCCACTTGCGGGGACTTGCGGATATTTTTATATGCAGATTCGTACTCAGCATACCAAAACACCCCCGTATACCAATTTTCAAGCGATTTGGAGATAGTCCGTATACGGAAGTACAGCCCAAATTTTTATTCATTTTTTAGGGCAGGTTTCTAGATTTTCCGAACATTTAGTTGTCAGCATTTTTAGCAGGTTTTTATATTTTTTGGCCATAAATTCATAACAAATCCAAGCTAATAATCATTATTTTCAGCATAATATTATCTTGCAAATGTTTGTAATTTTATATACATATGTATTTTAGATTTTTAAAGCGTGGTTGTAAATTTTTGCATGGCAGTGAATAATTTTTTTTGAAAAAAATGTGTTTATCCGAACATATAGTTGTTAGGGCTCGTAAAACCAAAACCCTTTAATTTCACATTTAATGCTCCATATTAATTTAATATTTTGTTACAAAATCAATAAAAATGTTTTATTTGTACAAAAATATTTATTAGGTTTTTTTTTATTCTGACAGGTCTTTGCCCTTTACATTCCTATACTGCCATTCAGCTGCGCCCCAACCCTTGACCCCATTGATGTCAAATGTGGACAGCATCTCGAAGATCTTTGCTTCCCAGTCTTTACTTATATAAAAATGGGGTGATTCAACTACATTCACCTTGACGGAATATTTGTTGTTACCTGAAACATATTAATTATCATTCTCAATACGAATTCTCATTAGTCATCTATAGTGTGTCCCTTAATCGACGCACCAATAGGTGGAAAACTATAAAAAAATTGTGTATAATTTCGTTGCTCAAGGGATCCTGCTGTGCTTCAATACAAGCTAATTTATGTCGTCATTTTAGTTTCACAAAGTCACAAGTATGTCTTAGAAAATAAATAACTCTTTTCCCAGAAATAAAGTGCTTTTTCTGATAAAGTTAACATGTTAATAAAATTTGTTCAGTGTGATAAATTATATCTACATGTACATGTGTCCAAAATTTCATAATTACCAACATTTGTATGTATCGTAAGAATTAACAAAATATTCGAAACAAATACTGAATATATTAAAATTAACATCAGAAACGAATATCAAAAAATTCCATTTTCTTATATCTACACGGTGGAGACTTTAACTGGAATATATTCGCTAGCGGGGTGGTGAATGATTTTTCAAAAAATTCCCGAGACAGGTCAACTTTTAAATGTATTTACCTACATTTTGCAAGTAATGTGAAAAATATAGCCCTTCAGGGGTGACTGAAACCACCCTCGACATGATTTTTTCAAATGCAACCCTATGGCTTGTGACCCCTCATTGTAAAACTGGTGGAAAGATGAATCCAACGCACTGATCAAATTTTAATTTTTAGTATGTTTGTAGGGTTGCATACAATTAAAACAATTTAAAAATTAAATTTATTTTCAACGTAACAATTGTTCAAAATGTGCACCATTCACTTGTTGGCAGCATCCCAGTCTGTGGTAGGTTTCGTCCCTTACATTATGCAACATTTGCGGTGTTATTTTTCCGATTTCCTCTCTTATCCTTTCCTGCAGATCTGCTATGTTGTTGGGTTTCTGAATGTAAACCCTACTTTTAAGATGTCCCCACAAAAAGATATCCAGTGGTGTAAGATCTGGAGATCTTGCTGGCCACTCAATATTACCTCGCCTCCCAATCCACCTACCGGGAAAAATTCTGTCCAGATACTGACGAACAATGGCAGCATAGTGTTTGGAAATAAATGACATAGCACTGGCACTAGTTCGTGCTGAAGTAAACGCAAGTATCTTGCTCCATTAAGAGTGTCATCAAAGAAAAATGGTCCTACAATTCTATTTTGTATTATTCCGGCCCACACATTAGTTTTCTGTGGGCGCTGAGTATGAAGTTCCCTCATCCAATGGGGGTTCTCTTCAGCCCAGTAACGACAATTTTGGCGACTTACGTGCCCATTTAATGTAAAAGTAGCCTCGTCAGAGAAAACTATCCACTCTAAAGATAACTGGTTTTGATCAATACAAGTCATCAATAAATCACAATATTCCACTCGTCGATCTGGATCATCCTCAAGTAGCTCTTGAACAGCTTGCATTTTATATGGGCGTTTTTTCTCATATTTAAGTATTTTTAAAACTGTTTTGTGATTAAGATTACTATCACGGGCCAGTTGACGGGCTGGAGTGATTGGATTTTCTTCTAGAGCAAGCAACAAATTCAACTTCGTGTCGTCATCAACAACAGCCTGCCTCTTACTCGGTACTTTCCTGACATGACCCATCTCTCGATATTGTACCTCAATTTTACTAATGGTACCTTGATTTAGTGGTGGCAAGTCAGGATGCGTTTCTCGAAACAAGCGAACAACTTCGCATTGAGTTCGCGCCCTATCACCATATCCAATCATCATCAACATTTCGATTTTTAGTGATTCAATTAAATAAGACATTTTCACCAATTTGAAATAACACTTCGTTTCAAACTCTGAATACAGCATACAAACTAAATTACTCTTGAGGCCATGTAAAAACACTAGCAAAAAATAATAAATATCAGTTGTGGCAAAAAATTGCTTGGAATTTTTTGTGGGGACATATGAAAAGTAAGGTTTACATTCCAAAACTAAACAACACACATTTTGAGTATGAAATTGTTGCGTTAAAAATAAATTAAACTATAAAATTACGTTTTAATTGTATGCAACCCTACAAACATACTAAAAATTAAAATTTGATCAGTGCGTTGGATTCCTCTTTCCACCAGCTTTACAATGAGGGGTCACAAGCCATAGGGTTGCATTTGAAAAAAATCATGTCGAGGGTGGTTTCAGCCACCCCTGAAGGGCTATATTTTTTCACATTACTTGCAGAATGTAGGTAAATACATTTAAAAGTTGACGTGTCTCGGGAATTTTTTTGAAAAATCATTCACCACCCCGCTAGCGAATATATTCCAGTTAAAGTCTCCACCGTGTATAGCACACCATGCATAAATTATTACACACTAATAGCCCAATCAATGGGGAAAAACCGGTCACTAATTATTATCAGCAAACAAAAAATATGGTCGTATAGAGAATGCAATTCTAAGAAAGATAGCGTTTTTTGCTACTCGAGTTCTAATGGCGAACATAACCAAAAAAAATCGCAAATGTCAAAAAACGTTTTTTTGCAAATAAAAAAAAAGTTAAATTAGAGTCCTACACAAGAAAGTTAAATTAGAAAGTTGTACGTCTTAAAAATGCGCGTCGAATGAAATTTGAGCGAAAAAAATCGGTTCATAAACATTTGAGAGAAATTTAAAAAAAATGTCAAAAGTCGCGTTTTCGTATTTTTGCTGTATAAATTCCAATTTTGTTTGAACATACTTCTTGTTAACTACAAATATACCGAAGACAAGCGGAAAATGATCCTTTTTTCAAAAATTCAAAAGTTTTATTTTTTCGAGTTATAACGATTTAAAAAAAAGGACGTTTTCAAAAATCAGCTTTTACAGAGGCAAAAATGATCGTACAGAAACGATCATGGGCTCATTTTATTCGCGAAGCCTTGTACTTTCATTCTATTAAAAAAACAAATCGCTTTTATTTAATTTTTGCATAAAAAAAATGCGTTGTAAAATTGTATAATTTTTTCGAACCGTTTTTTTTTCGAATAACTTTTTTAATTTTGGTTTTACATTTTTGGCCGTTGCATATTTGAAAACTGGCATTCAAAACACGCATTTAAAAAAAATTAAGGTCCTACGACCTCAGGGAGATAATTTTATTTAAGCGGTGGAAAAGATAATTTTGCGAGCGCGATCGATTTGAAATCGTGTTTAGTTTTCTTTGCGTCCAAGCGGAGTGCCTCCACTCTGTCGCCGTGCGGCTAGCGCGTGCCGCACCCAGCGCTGTTCTTTGGCAAACAATTATGTCAACTTAATTTATGCGAAGTGATTTGAAATATTTTTTTTTAAGAAAGTGAAAGTCTGAGATCTATTTCGTGTAAAAATGAAGTCAATCGGACATTATACAGCGCTGTCAGGAATTAAAAAAAAATCTGCTCCCTGAGGTCGTGAGACCTTAATTTTTTTTTTAAATGCGTGTTTTGAATGCCAGTTTTCAAATATGCAACGGCCAAAAATGTAAAACCGAAATTAAAAAAGTTATTCCAAAAAAACCGGTTCGAAAAAATGATACAATTTTACAACACATTTTTTTATGCAAAAATTAAATAAAAGCGATTTGTTTTTTTAATAGCATGAAAGTGCAAGTCTTCGTGAATAAAATGAGCCCATGATCGTTTCTGTACGATCATTTTTGCCTCTGTAAAAGCTGATTTTTGAAAACGTCTTTTTTTTTTAAATCGTTATAACTCGAAAAAATTGTTTTTTTTTTATTTTCTGAAAAAAATGATCATTTTCCGCTTGTCTTGGGCTATATTTGTAACAAGAAGTCTGTTCAAACAAAATTGGAATTTATACAGCAAAAATACGAAAACGCGATTTTTGATATTTTTTTTTAATTCTCAAATTTCATTCGATGCGCATTTTTAAGACCTACAACTTTCTAATTTAACTTTCTTGTGTAAGACTTAAAGCTTTTTTTATTTACAAAAAAAAAACGTTTTTTTGACTTTTGCGATTTTTTTTGGTTAAGTTCACCATTAAAACTCGAGTCGCAAAAAACGCCATCTTTCTTAGAATTATTTTCTCTATACGACCACATTTTTTGTTTGCTGATAACAATTAGTGACCAATTTACATGGGGGCTTTCGCTCGTTGATTGGACTATATTTAGTTTCTACTGAAGCAGGACTGAACTCCAAAATATGAAATTTCAATTGAGAATGCGTTATACTTTTTCAGCCATTGCACGTCGTGCCAGGTAGACACTGTATACACGATTCTCCAAAATTAGAGGAATCGGATATCTCGAAAACAATATGTTTTAAAAGAAAAACGTTAACTACCCATCAAAAATATTGGCTTCAGGATCTTTTAGTCTTCTCTAAAATGTATCGTTTTCTAAATATTCGTCTGTTCCAAGACTTTTGATGAACTCGATCATAGTATATATTACATAGTACTTATATTCGCACGTACAATTTTGTGTGTTTCATTGTGTTTTTGTAATACATGTTGGTTTTGTTTCTAATGATCTGCATTATTATCGAAACAAAGTGATTAATTAATATTAAAATTACCTGCAGTGAAACTAAAAGCAAAATCTTTTGGGGGTGTGCCAAATTCGCCATGTTGATAGAGTTGTAAATCACAGTCTTTTACTGGAAAGATTTGTTTATGCTTGGCTGAGTAAACATACCCAACAGTTAATCTAAAAAACGAGAATTATCTATGAAAATTATAATTTGTAGTTATAACACAGAAATACTTAAGAAATTGTGGGCATATCCTTAACTTTATGGATATCAACAGTTTTTGTTTCATCCAGGTGTTTTCTGGTTCTATTTTATGTTGTAATTA
Source organism: Aromia moschata (assembly GCA_029963805.1). Lineage (NCBI taxonomy): Eukaryota > Metazoa > Arthropoda > Insecta > Coleoptera > Cerambycidae > Aromia > Aromia moschata. Next base: position 82,092 of record JAPWTK010000790.1, on the reverse strand, counting down.
AAAAAAAAATAACAATCCCATTTTGATTTGACTGACTGATTTTGGAAAATAATTTTATTTCGGTTTCAACTATATTATGAAAAACATGACAATCAAACTGTTTAAAATTCAGTCTAGTACTGTATAATGTTCCAGTGGTAATGGAGAATATGTCCAGATTTTTGCCATATATCTAAAACTACTATAAAACAAATTCAAAGATGCAAGTATGTTAACTTACCGAGAAAAAGATATTGGCAAACAAATTTTTCCTAGAGAAAATCGATCTCCATTCTCAGCAGAGAAGAAATGTAGCCCATAACGCCGAAATTGCCTCCACTCTCTGTGGTTGCCAAAACTATGATCGCGAAGAGTATCTAGCTCGATGTCATACGCAACATCGTCAATTTTTACAGAAGCTCTCAGAACTCCAAATTGTTCATAATGAGTTTGATGGTTACTAAAACAGTCGTTATAGTTTTAATGTATTACATAACGAGCATGGAACGTAACTAGTACTAGTCATCTATATTGATAAAATTATAGTCCAACCAAAAAATAACAAAATATATCATGAGTAGGGTCCAGAAATGTGTCCGGCAACGCAGGGCTCGGCACTATAAAACTCTATGATAATGAAAGTATAAACCGTATTTTTTAAGCTGCTTGTACATTTTATACGCATGTCTTTCGTTCCCGTGCTACATACGGCATTGACCCCTTCTCTAACACTCTCCAGAGCCCGCGTATGCGCAGTAGTACGCTATCACTTTTTGGAAGTCTAATCATGACTAGAGCTTCTGGTAGGCTACAAACAGAAACGACGTCGACCGAACGAGCTCACCCGACCCCCAACCTGTTTCACCACAACACTGACAGAATTGTTTTGCATTTTGCAGTCTTCTTAAATACGCGGCAGGTCGTGGCATCGTGTATGTAATCGGTCGACGCCGTTTTGTATTGGTAACCCATGATACAGAATCTCTAAACATGACGAATCACGCGCTGCTGCAAACTAACAAATGTATTATGATGAATCATGCACAGACAGAATGTCCTTCGAGCTTCGAGAATAGTTTAGCTAGTTATGCTACCACTTGTAGCAAAAAATGTATTTTTGAGAGATAATAATTTAACTTATTTTTGGTAGAGGTGTAATAGTATTACTCAATTACTAATTTAGGGTACGTGCACATACAAAGCTGAAGCGAGCGAGACTGAGCCGAGCGGAAAAGGCGGGAAACACAAGTTGGAACATCTTGATGTGTGTGTTCATACCGAAGGCGTGACCGAGCGAGATGCTGCGAGACCTGACTGAGCGGAACGCTCGAAGACAAATCAGTTTGTCTCTAGACGCGGAATACAGCGATTTAACGCGGACATGGTGGACATTGAGAAAATAATCAATGAAACATATTTGCGAACGCCAATTTGGGATTCCCAAAAATAGGTGTTTTGTTTCTGGATGCGTCTTCACACTTTTCACAATGTAAAAAAAATCAAATTTTCGTTCATTCAAAATTATCAGTAAAATTTTTCGGTATTATCTTGCAAATTATTATACAAGTGATCAAATTCCCCAAGTTATTTTTTTATACATTGATATTATCTGAATCTAAATCCTTCTTATCTTTCAAATATGTCGTTTTATCAAAAGATTTCCAATAACAAAGCTAATGTTGTGTTGTGGTACCCATGTTGCGACCACCGCTGATTAGGGAAGTGCCGAGGCAAATTATATTCAGTAAAATAATCCGTTTTGCAACACGCGTTGTATATGCACACAAATCCATATCGCTCGGCCTCTTCACGCCACGCTCCAGACTCTCTCGCTCGCTTCCGCTTTGTGTGTGCACGTACACTTAGGTCTACCTTTTCAAGTTGTCAAAATGTTGCCTACTCCATTTTTCGTACGCCATAGACTTGGCCATGCAAAGGGGGTCCATATCGGTGTCAAAATTAAATGGTGGCAAGTCCGACGTCCAGACCCCTTCAATAGTTACATCGTGCCATTTATTCCTGTTATCAAGTTCCTTCATTTTCCCATTGTACATAAGCGTCCATTTCTTCATCGGTTCGACGCAGGACATTTTTATACCATCTGCAGAAAACTCTTCATCGTTGTCGTTGCGCAGGGTAGTATCGGGTAATTTTGGAGTCTCCAGTAACCCGTAATTGGAGCCATTTATTTTTAAGTAGAGAAATCCGTCCGTAAGTGACCCCTTTCTTCGAGCCAGTCCAGTCACAAGGTGGTCGCCATGTTTGTTAGCGCCGTTCAGATATACTGCATCGATCGGCTAAAAATATACGATAGGCTAGTAAATTATTCGTGAACTGTTTATCGATTACGGGAATAAGTAGCTTTAAATAGAATGGAAAATGTCGATTTTTAAAGAGAATGGAAAATTAAATTTAATCGCAGTTTTTTTTACAGAATTTTATAGTTCATATTGTTTTGTTTGAAATAAACTGGGAAATAGAATATAGAACTGTTACATTTGTACATACATAATACCTACTACAAGTATTTATACATACATATGTATTATATCCATATTACGTACAATATTTTTGTTTACTAATGAAATCGTAAGGTTGTAATGTTATTGGCCTCAAGCCCCTCCATTTAACGAATTAATTACTTACAACTTACAGACCGAACATCTGACTTTACCAACAATTATATGATATGCTTCAAATGAATGTACATTTTATCTTCGCCCGTTTAAATACAAAAAAATGTAATTGTTGAAGAGGTATGTTCCTGTCATTGATCACATTTTTGACACAATTCGTCAAAAATTATTACCCCACTTATTAGCGTTGTAATAATTTTCATTACGTATCGTAAATCGTTCAAAATGAGTGGTATAATAAAGTATTATCGTGTAAGTCGTAGATAAAATAATTTTAATAAAACTCAAATTATCGAAAAAAAAATGCTACCTTCTCATGCACAGAAAGCTTTTGGGGCTTTTCTATATTCGAGTAGAATCTCTCCAACTCCTTCTTTTTTAAAGGCTTCAGCTAGAAACAAAAATATATATATATATATATATATAGAGAATACCTACTAGGAATCAAAATAATCAGCTTTTTTATATACCAATATCAACAATTGCATATTAAGTGTTTAGAAATGGCATCAATGCAACAAAGTAAACGCAACAAGGTCGGAAGTTGAGATACACCGTAGATAGTCAGGACGAGAACATGAAAGCAGTGATTAACCCCACACACTTTACGCAATTTTCTTGTACACTATGACTATCCTCTCAGACAACCCACCCTTCATATGTAGAGGCACCTTAAGGCATACAGAAGTCATCGGCAATATAGGCGCAATGACAGGAAACTGGGACTGTCGACGATTTTTCTAAACGAGTACATAAGATTTTAATCAACAACAAAGCTTGTAAGATGTCACCCATCTATATTTATAGAACTCTGGACTATAAATTTTACATCTAGAGAGGAGTGCTAGAGTTCAGATCCAAATATGTGAATATTGAAAGAGAACAGCGCTCCCAAACATCGTTTGGGAGAGCATTTCATGGATCTCTCCAACTTGCCATCACTGTCACAAATTTAGACATCATCTCCATATTTGTCTTTACTTAACTTTTTCTTATAATTATGTTACTTGTTAAAAATTATGTTTGTCCTATCAATCTAGACGGATTGAATTTATCTGCACCAGTGGCGCAGCCCGGGGAGGGCGAGGGCCAGCCCCCCCCCCCCCCAAGCTAGCCAGCAACCAACAAAATATCGTGGTCGTTTTATGCATCTTCATACTTAATTGCATAATTTTTGTTTTTTTTATACATTTATCATTGTTTAATAGACCTTAATAAAAACACACTTTTCAAGATTTTTGTCACGGAATAATATCATATTGTGTATGCTACTACTAAGAAAATAACATCCCCCCCCCAAATGTTTTCTGGCTGCGCCACTGATCTGCACTTCTTTGAACTATCCTCCTCACAAATCTAAATTGCAAAAAATTAAGCTACCTAGGTCTTCTAAGATATGATAATCTAGGTGACTAAATAATAAGAGTGTGAAAGAAAAAATGATAAATTGGTAATCATTAAAAATTATGTCTGTTGACTTGGGTGTTAATTTTTTTTGCTTGTACTAAAAACTTCGTACTCAGGGTTAGCGTTGTTATAAGAGCTATTAGCGAAAAAATATAATTTATATGCCATTGGCGCCTTTACTCTATAAAAAAAATGGTAATCCAAAACACAGATACCTATCTCGAATAAGAAATATAAAACAAAGTAATGGCAGAATAGAGCAAAAGACAATTAATTAAATCTTGAGTAACGCACTCTACAGCTCCATTAAAACTTACTTGGAAGATTTTGAAATAACAAAGATAACTTACCTTTCTTAGCGTCAACAATAAGTACATAAAACCAACTTTGAGCCAGTATAATCCACTTGGTCGCTGATAAATGCCGATAATGGGCGGAGGTTTTTTATCGATAATTCTTACTAAAGCAATCAAAACTACGGAAATTGTAACAATTAATATTTCTGTTGACTCTAACATTTTACACACGATATTGTTTATTTTCTCGGCTAACACAGTTAACTACATTATCAAGTTTTCACGCCTATCACCGGTAAGATAAAATATATCGTTCTGATAAAAATCCTAAAAACTACATATTCCCACTTGTTATGAAATGTTCACTTTTTAACCACTTTAGATGATAATAAATAAGTATCTAAATACTACTCAAAAATATTGCACACATTCAGTTTGTTAAAAACATATAAACATTTCGAAGGAATTCAATCCTCATTTCCAACTTCACCTGTTTAAACAATTGTTTTCGACAATTTAAAAAGAAATAGTAATTAATAATTACCCTCCTTTATTTTAGCATTAGATAAAAATATTATTAACTGCGTTTTTATCAAATTTTTGACACTAAAAATAAAAAGATTGCCGAAACCAGGGATCGAACCAGGGACCTTTAGATCTTCAGTCTAACGCTCTCCCAACTGAGCTATTTCGGCTGCGTAAAAGCTGTCAATAAATATGAACATCAGTATCACCACACAGCACAATTATAATCAAAACATTTTGTGTAACTATAACATCACCAGATAAGTCTTAGAATAACCCTGAGACTGAAAAGATGTCGCGATCTTCCCATGACGTAATCATCGACCAATGACAACAATGCAGATGCTGCCACCGCACCGCACCGCGCCCGGCGCTATGCTATGTGTAGGGTTTCCATACGTCCGGATTTACCCTGACATGTTTGGGTTTTTAAGGTATCCGGGGAAGTCCGGCCGGAATTTGAAAAAAATGTCCGGGAAATCTGGACGACGCCACATCTCGAGTATAATGCCTGTTTTGAGTTTTATGACTAATGTCACCGGAAATTTATTCCATCCTGAACGAAGTTCAGAAATCAAAGAAATATCACGTAGATTAGTTATTTTTATACAACTTTCCAACTGCGTTTTCTTTACCAAAGAATATAGATTTTATTTTTTTTACCAGAGAAGAGAGATTTGTTACCATTTACCTTAATAATAAGCATATATTTATGTATTTTTTTGCGTTAAAAAGTATTTTCTAATAAAACAAATAAATTCTTAACTGTTTATAATTTTATTTGCCCTTTAAAGTACATTAGTAAATTTATGGCATATTTTTCGGCAAAGTCCGGATTTTGTCCGGATTTCAGGGCTCACTTGTCCTGAATTTCAAAAACCCTTTATGGAAACCCTAGTTATTTGTATGTAACGAATTGACTTGTTCATATATACTGAGATGACACAATATTAACACTAACAGAGTTAGTTTTCGTCATTTTCTGATTTGATTGTAAAACAGGTTTAACTTTGTCTCCAAGCCGAAGATTTGAATCCCATTCCAGTATCATATGATATCAATCTTTATTCGTGTTTTGCATTATTTTAATAGCATCCCACCGCGAGGAACAAGGAATTTTGAAGGAATAAAAATTACATAAGTATTATGCATATTGTACGCCGCTAGCTTTCCAAATTTCATGAAAATTCTCGAAAGTGGGCGTGGTCGAACGCCGAACAATAAAAGTATCAATTATCACTGTTATCACTAACTACGCAGTTTTGCTATCTCTTAAAATCAAGGGAGGTAGACTGTAGACTGTGTGTGTACTCCTGGAGTGGGTACCTACTGGAACCTTCGGCGTGGAAACAAAAAACTGGACGTTTTTCACGAAACATCGCTATTACACTTTTCTCTATGCGCGTTTCGCCAACTAGGTTGGCATCTTCAGGAGAAGATTAAAAATAAATTCTAATCTACACACTTGCACTATTTATACTTAATTTGTCGCCACGGTTCACGGAACAGTGAACCGTAACATATATCTTTGTTTATCAGAGCAAACAGTGGACTGGTGGGTTCGGACCATTGTCCTTATTCATACTACTGTTACATTTAATGATTTACAAACTTTCAAAAGCATTCAACTATCTACAGCTTGTTACATTTCTAATTAATTTTAATGTATGTCTATCTTATGGTTGTTGTCAAAAGCATGTTGGGCAACACAAGATTTTTCAGTTCTGCCATATTTCAAATGAGCGATGTGTTCTTTAAATCTAGTCAAAATATATATTTTTGTTTGCCCAATATAATTTTGATCACAGTGTTACAACTTATTTCGTATATTCCTAACTTGTCGATTTTATCTTTGGGGTTGCCCAAAAGCATCTGTAGTTTATTTTTAGAATTATAAACCACATTGATATTAACATTTTTAAAAACTGTATCTAGTCCGCGAGTGAATTTAGGTTCATATGGTAACGAAACAAATTTCGAATTGTACAGGATTCTCTTAAATTCACGCTTCTTTATTAACGTATCTATTAAATGGACTGAGTAACCCTTATTCTTGGCTATATCCTTGCTATAAAACTTGCCATTTTATGTTGAAACGCGTGGTGTGAATCGTTGGGAATATATCTAAGAGTCGCGGTTTCTTTCCTATATACCAAATTCTAACTTAGTTTCACCATTTCTAATATCTAAAAATGGTAGCTCTTCAGTGTGTTCCATTTCATATGTAAATTTTATGGTAGAGAAACGGTTATTTAATTAAGCATCAAAATTATCTAAACTAATTGCTTTTGTATCAAATACCAAAACATTTTTTTTTGTATGTGTATTATCTATTTAGAATGTTTTACTACTTTTCCTTCCCATAAAAAAAGCCTTTTTCAAAATTTAAATTACACCCAAAGCGTTCAAGAGTTACCAAATCATGTATTTAAAAAAATGAATTACTGATTAAGATAACGATACCGATTAAGTAAGTGATTTTGTAAAGGTGAATTAATAGATTTTCCATTCTAAATTGAAAATAAGTACGTATACGAGGTTACTACCTCGTATACGTACGAGGATGTATCAGTTTACTAACACTTTGTATGGATCTAAATACGCGTTTCTATACTGATCCTTTACCCGTATAGACCGTATCGTAATCCACGTTGCTTTGACGAGGCCTGTCACGGTCAGAAGTGGGCGGAATCTACATTCCATTGGTCATTGTCGCTACTCTGGCAGGGGGAAATATGTCACGAGACAGTGCATACAGTCGACCCAGTTGATTACGTTGGCGGTAAAACACGGGTTATAACCACGCTATCTTTGACCGACTGTATACAAAAAAAACAACATGTTTTTGTGAGTGTTTTGTTGTCTTATATTCTGTGCGCGTACAATAACGGCGAAGTGGGTTTTTGAAAGGTTTAAATTATACAAACTTTTGTTTTATTTGCGTCATAATTCAATCATTAAAAAATCGATATTTTTAATCAACACCTCTTTCATAAACATGGCTTTCTGGAGGCCTTTCGAAACGGATAAAAATAACGTAGCTTCAGATATAACCAGCGAAAATGTCGAAACGGTCGAGTACGATGAATTTAAAAATAAAGCCTTACACTGTCAAAGTCAGCGTATTATTTTAAACATACTATATGAATGACTAAAAGCGACGTTAATTACTTATTATTAAATATCCCTAAAAGTTATTATTCGAGCACGCCCATGGAATCATAAAGTTGCACCGCTTTTTTTGTTCCCCATACGTATTTATCATTTTCAATTCAAAATAGATGGACTATACCTACATAATACCTAGGTTCCGTGTTGGTGACCTGTGTACATACAGACAACGCAAGACCTGGTTTGTACGTCGGTAGATTCACCTAATTTTGACATATTGTTACAGAATTTTATATAGGCCTATGTACATAGAACCGTAACTCCTACCCACTGATCGATAAACTAATTAATTATTAGTATACAGTTCATTAATATACAGATTGTTAGTACACAGATCCTGCTCCTCCTCGTATAAAGCGTTTCTCTTAAACTTAAAATATCAACATTTAGGATAGGTATTCTTAACTTACATACCTAATATATATGTATATAGGTAAGCACAAAAATTTCATAAACCCCTTGTCAATACTAGGCTTCCTCATCAAATCGTCTTAAATGTGGTTTAAAACTAAAGCCTTATGATAAAGGGATTTCATCCACATCCATAAGCCACAGTGAATGTAATAAAAGTGTGACGTCTCATATATGTAGGTATGTGATAGATATTCCTTGACATCATACCTGTAATCTTCCCAGATTTATGCTTACAAGATATAAAGTTCAGAGAATATTGTAAAGATAAGCATACCAATTGCTAATTAAAGATACGTTACAAGTACTCTATTTCCATTCTAAATTGAAAATAGGTAGAAAAAAGCAAGGTTGTCAGATATATTTTCTAAAATTGCTAAGCTCACTATACAAGTATACTTCATACTTCAGTAAACTGTTAGTTCGTGACGTTCTTAGAAAGCTAGTTTGGAAATATTTAAAAAAAATACATAGATATAAATTTATTAGTTAGCATTAAAATAAAGCGTTTAAAATTGCGGGAAAAAAATAATTATAAATTAAAACAACTTTATGTATGTTACTATACTTAAGACAATTTTGAGGAGCCAGCAACGCGATGCCAGCAACACCGATGCCGGCAACCAGCAAATGTCGACCAGTATACTATAGGATTGCTTTATATGTAATGCATCCAAATACTTATTCGGTCCACTGTGCCATAACATTTTTACGACGTCGTTAAAGTGATTTAGGACTAGAAATTCTACGTGTTTAAGGCGCCAGTGGATTTCAGCTAGGTTTATTAACACAGACAATTTTTTGATATTATCTGGCTAAATGAGCATTATTTACAACAAATTATATTACAAATATTAAGAGTTTTGTATGCAGGCTAATTTTAATCTCCTATATTGATTTGAATGAAAAAAATTATTTCACAATTTTCGAATTTATAAAAGATATATGCACGCCCATGGAATCCTAAAGTTGCACGGCTTTTTTTGTTCCCCAGGCGTATTTATCATTTTCAATTAAAATTAGAAGGATTATAAATGGAAAAATACGAGTGTGTATTTTTCCAGTGGCGGTTCCAAGGAATGGTGGCAATGGGATCTGGCCCGTTAGTACTTATACATACATATTTATTTACTGTTGAGTTGAGTATTTATACAAAAGATACTTCAACAAATCGAAGACCATACTTCAACAAATCGAAAATGCGGCTTGCTTTTATGCATTTCATTTTTTATTGTTAAGAAATAAACCAGATGATCAGCTTAGATACTTATCAAACCCTTTTGATTTAATGGAAATAATTTACAGTCTGATAAAAACGTGTCCAGCTAAACTTTTACGTGGAAATCGATAGAGACGCAGTTCCAAGCTCAGGTGGAAGGGTAACTCTTCGCCTAAAATGTACTGTATAAAGAAAAGACTCAGTTATCGTTCATTTTTCAAATCAAAAATCCTAAACACCGAAGTCAACTCGTATTGCACTCAAAAAATTAGGGAAACAAAACATTTTCTTTGGTGCTTTTTGAAAATCTTTATCTCAGTGAAAAATGAATCGTATCAAGATTAAAAAAAATATGTTGAATCATCAAGTTTCTAGTTTTGAGATCTTTTGGCAAAAAAAAATTGTGAGCTACGGTTATCACGCAATCCTAAGAAATAGAGCGAGAAAAAATGTTTGTAATTTTTTTTTTTTTTTGGTCCACGGACTTAAGGAATTTTTTTTAATCAATCAGTGCATGATCAGGATAGCTTGGCCGAGTTCAGCTTCAATTTTCTTTTTTATAATCTCTACGTCAATTTGTCGCTGAGATATCTGACTTTTAATGAAAAAGAATCCTTTTGTCTTTGATCATCGATATCTCAACAGAGAATATAAGAGAAGTTTCAACAACTAGAAAACATTTCTAAAAGATCATTTTCGATTTTTTTGGAAAAAAACAATGTTTTCACCCTCAACATTGATTTAAAGAAAAGAGAAAAAAATTACATTTTTCGTTGTTTTAGTAAATCTATCGCGTATTCAAAAATATTGATGGAGAGACCAGTTTCCATGTTTTCAGGTTTTTTTACAGCTTAATATACCCCCCATAGCCCTGTAAATTTTGAAATGAATCCATCGAACCGTTCTCTCGGACCGATCGATCAAAGTTTTACAAATGAATTAAAGAAACAAACGTATTGTTTCTGAACATTGCGTAATCTTCATCAGAATGAAAAAAAACATTCAGTTATTTTCAAATAAAAAATCCTAAAACACCGAAATCAGCTCTACTATGTATATGGAAATAGTAGGTAATAAAGCATCTAGTTCTAAGTCAGTATATTAAGATATGTCATAAGTATTTTATTTTACATTTTTACTATAAATTGTTTATGAAGAAGAACGACATGCTTCAAATTCTTTTGAGTAAGTACTTGAATCCCACTTCAGAAGTGCTAGGGATTTAGATTCAGTTACAGGACTTGGGGCTTAAGACCTTTAGCCGAGGCCTTTACCTAGCTCTGGCTATAGCTATGAAATTGTTGATGTTTTAATATACACGCCTGAGATACCCAAGCGGTATTGCGATACCAAGGCAATATTATTTAGTTAGGCATGATATTTCAAAATTAATGAAATAGTGGGATAGAAATAGTCATCAATTTTTTTTTTAATTTGTATTGGGTAAATAGGCCTAAAATATTCTGAAACGTCTTTCTCGACCTTTTTTGTGTACACAATATTTTATTACGATTATTTATTTTTGGCTGATGATATTTTTGTTCTTCAGAATAGGGGATCGGGCAGTGGTTTTGTTATATCTTAATGTGAATTAATAAAGATATTCATGTTACGCGTCGCGTTATTGGTTTTTGAGGTAAAATAATTCAGTCAAATTATGAAGTATCTTCTCTCATTTTTACTTCCAGTTCCATTACCAAAATAGATCGTACGTATCATAAAGTTCATTCCTCAAGGTCGTAGATGCCAGAAAGGTTATAGAGGTCATTAAGTCAGGTCATTGATGTCATATAGGCTTGTAAAGGTCAAATGTATCATAAAGGTCGTATGGCTCATAAATGTCATTTGAGTCATAAAGCTCATAACGATCATATCGGTCATACAGGCCATATAGGTCGTATATGCCACAAAGGCCAAACAGGTCATAGATGTCATATTTATTTAGGTTATATGAATATACATACAGTGGCGGTGCGTGATATTTCAGTTAGCCATATCTTGAAAACGACGCATGGGACCCACTTCACTTTTAGGTTATGACTATACACCTCTTACAGAAAGGATTTATAGTGAAAAAACCGTCAGCAAAGTTTGCGAAAAAATTTCAAAAACACTGGAGCACTCCCTGGGTTCTCAGTAACGCTCTGTGGAATATTTGCAGTATATTTTTTTTCATAATCTAGAAACAAATATAAGGAGACGTTTTTCGATTTGTTACAAAATATTTTTGTTTCAAAAAGTTATGGCCATTTTAATTTTAATTTTATAGGAACATTTTGTTTCCCAAAATTAAAATGGCCATAACTTTCTGAAACAAAAATATTTTGTAACAAATCGAAAAACGTCTCCTTATATTTGTTTCTAGATTATGAAAAAAAATATACTGCAAATATCCCACAGAGCGTTACTGAGAACCCAGGGAGTGCTCCAGTGTTTTTGAAAAATTTTTCGCAAACTTTGCTGACGATTTTTTCACTATACATCCTTTCTGTAAGAGGTGTATAGTCATCACCTATAAAGTGAAGTGGGTCCCATGTGTCATTTTCAAGATATGGCTAACTGAAATATCACGCACCGCCACTATATACATATATGCATATACCTAACAATGTCACACTTTTAAGAATATATCATGATGATCTCAACGATTTCATCTAATTAAATGTGAAAAATTGGATGTGGAAGTAGTGATTCCATTGGCAGTGATTTTATATTTAACAGTATGTCTATGTACTTTTATCATTGATATTACTGTTATGTTGTCAAAAAAAGTAAGAATTCAATTACAGTTTAAATATAATAGTTTTTAGTAAACTGGTCAGGGTTACCCTTGGTCACTAAACAACATTTTTTTTTTAGTAACTAGCGTTTTTTATTTTACTTTTGATTTGCTATTAAATTATATTAAAGATTTTATAACAATATCTACTACCACAATGATTTAATTTTTTTGTGTATGTAGCTGTAATTAAATTTACTGTTACCTTAACAATAGTGATATGAAGTACCTATACAAGATTGGCAAATTTATTTTTAATTGCTTTTAAATTTTCTCTAATTACAGCACTGGTAAGTAACGATGCTAATACGGATGTTGTTATTATTAGACCCGCCGCACACGACAGACAGTCGGTCAGCGACTATTTTGTTGGAAGGAAGACACTACAGACACAGACCGACCGACGCGACGGTAGGTAAGAAATCGGAGATAACTCGCACACGTGCAGATAGCACCGAGATGTATATATTATTATAAATCGGTGGCAGATAGTTGGAGGCGCTTTTAGATAGACCATGGACGGAACGATGCATGTGCAAAGATTAATGTACGTTGCAATATTATTAAAACGTAGAAAAAGAAGAAATAGTATTTTTTTACGATATTTTATTTTTAATAGTCAAAGTTTATTGAAATGAAAGTTTCATATACTATTTGATGATCTTGTATCTAACACCAGATTGTGACTATGTGGTACGCTACTGACCACGCATTGTATTTCGCCCAGCGCCGACTAAATAATTGTAGTTCGTGTACGTTCCTGGCATTAAATTTGTTCCATTTGTTATCGACTCGTCACAGACAATCGAGTCGGTGACAAAAATGGAACAGGTTCCAATTTTTTAGTCGGGCCATATTTTCAGTCTGTCATCTGGGGTGTCTCATTTATACGTATACGATGCATTCATACAGACAAAATTGTAGGTGACCGATAGTCGATCGTCTGCGGTGGGCCTTAGAGTCTGGCAACATTGGATGCATAAAATCTGCCAGATTTAGGGAAACACGGCTGAATTCCCGCATTGAAAAGAAAGCACGTGACTAGACTTAACCCGTGAATTCGGTATGGACAGGACCGTCCTCGTATATATTATTTTTAGTTTTGATTAGCAGGAGGTCTTATCAAATATTAAGGCTACTTTACATTGAGGTAGATATATTTTCATTCAAGACATAATATAGTTTCTAAAACAATCTCACGGTACAATATAAAGGTGAAGCAAAGAGTATCAAACAACGAATTAGATCAAAGCATAACTACAGAATTTTCTGTTTAACAATAACTGTATATAATGTGATGACATGCGCAGTTCTACACGAAAAAATTAAAGTGTAGTAAAATTTTAGACCACGTTATAAATTAAATAATATTATTTAAACCTAATCATGAAATTGTATGCCCACTAAGTAATTTTAGTGCTTCCCTGTAAAACTTATATCATGAATTAGATTTCATCCATACTAAAAAAATAGATAAGAGCATCAGTTAATTCGACTGTTATCGGTATCATAACCATAAAAATTTATGTGTGGGATAAAAATGGAAACTGAGCATTTTTTATCTATATTAGCACATTAATAGGCACAGCAAATATTCGTTGCTCATTTTTAGACGGCTTCATTTAATTTTATCTCTGAGCGTTTTTGACTTGACGTTACAATATATTTTTTCCACTTTCATCTAACCCAATATCTTCAAATTTTGCATAGGCATGTTTTTAAAATAGCTGTTTGGAAATGACCGTTGAAAATGAATTTAATTTGATTATGTTACCAGATTGGTTATTAAAAAGATTATTTATTCATCAATCGGGGTTATTTGGTGCTCTAGATTTCGAATTACCAAATTCTTGCGTTAAGAGAAATTAACACTGTTAAGCTTTGTAGTTGCAAAGTGCTAGCAGAACTAAACAGTGCTGAAATTACTAAATAAAGGTAGAGTCATCAGTACTGAGTCATTCCCTCGAAGGAATTTTCTAGACGAGCCTGGAGAGTGGTGGGGTAGAAGTTACATATAGAGACATCCAAAAAAAAAACGTCATCAAAGTTGGCCGACAAAAAAAAGCCGTATTTCTATTCTTAATCGAATTTATAACCTTATTTACTTGTCAAAACTGTCACATCATATGACAGCCATTGTTTATTTTACAAATTGTGACAGCTACTTGTCAAAAGTTTGACATAACCGAAAAGCTTAGACATGACCGCTATTTTCATCTCTCTCGTTCATAGCCAGAGTTAATGACGTTTTTTTTGGATGTCTCTATATAGAGCGTGCACTTATGTGCGTTAACACTATTAAATCTCAGAGCGGAACTGTAATGTGCAACGTGAAAATGAGCGAAACTGCAAGTGAGATTCGATATGCTTTATTATATGAATTTCGTTTAGGCCAGAATACAACCAAAGTTAGTGACCGTGTATGGCGACAATGTCTCTAGTTTAGCAACATACAAAACATGGTTTTCACGCGTCCGATCTGGCGATACAGCATCAACGATAAACCACACGAGCCGGCACGAGGTCTAGACTGCAGCCAGGCGACAGTAATACACGGACTCGAAACGTTAGGCTAGTCCAAAATTGGGCAAGTGGAAGCGAAGTCGACATCTGAATAACATTTGCACACAATTTCTCTGCCACAGTCGTCGTTTTGAACGGTTGAACAATCTTGTTACCGGGGATGAAAAGTGGGCGCGTTATGTAAATCAGTGAATAGATAAACACTAATAGGTAGACACAGATGATCCAGCACAGTCTGTACCTAAAGCTGACATCTTCCCGAGAAAGGGGATGTTGACAGTTTGGTGGGGTTTTCGCAGCGTTTATCACTGGAACTCTTGGAGGACAATACCGTCACCGCGGCTGTCTATTGTGTTCAACTACACAATTTGGTCTCCCAGTTAGATCTTCTGCGGTCGCGGCTGCACAAAGTTGCACTATTGCACGATAATGCGCGTCCCCATCTAGCAAAATAGACACGTCTTGAAGTCTTGCAGTTCGGTTTTGAAGTTCTGCCCCATCCACCGTATTCACCAGACCTTCCCCCCACTGACGATCACTTGTTCTATGCCCTCAGCAAACGTTTAATAAATAAATCATTTGACGATCGTCACCATCTACTAATAGTCATTTTCGCTTCACAACCGCGTGAGTTCTGGGAACATCATATCCGTAATTTGCCTACTTGTTAGCGTCAAGTTATAAAATCAGATTGCGCTTTCATTCTAGATTAAATTCCTCCTGTTAAATAATCATATTTGAACATAATATCAGCAATTCTCAATACTTTTCAATCAACCGGAAAAGTCGTGTATTATATATGTGAGCGATCGACGGAATTGGGTTGTGCCGTCTCCGACATTGTTTACGTAACCCGAGGCCATTACCCTGTAAATTATGCCCTCAAGAACCTACGACACCGACGGACGGCCGCATGGTCCCGATCTGTTTATTTTTATTAGTTTAGTTTTTATGGAATAGACTTAAGTGAATATGAATGCTCAATGTAGGGCAGTCAGACGATAGACCGGGGTGGAGACACTCGATATACGGATTGTACGAAAGTCGCCTGTGGATTTATTTAATAAAATATTTTTTTCTAAAAAAGATTATTTTTTTTATCTTAAATCAGAAGTGGATAGTCCTACCTACTAGTGGATAATGGAAAGTTCGAAAATTTTGGTGAGTATTTATGCAATAAAACCAGACACGAAAAGTGCAGTGACTAGTTTGTTATACCCCGCTTTATCTAAACGGATAGATGGACAGCAAAGGGTGCCAGGAAATGGAAAATCTGGGCACTACTTTATTGGTCCGACTATGAATTACTGATCAGGGGTACAAGCGGCCTCATGGTGAAGAAGGGAATGGTTTTATCGTGGAAACCACAGAGAAAAACCTGAGAAGCTTTCAAATCAGAAATTTCCAGCATTCCACCGAAAGAAACTTAGCGAGAAATTTTGCAGGGCCGGATTATTATACATCAGCGACAAGCTATTCATATTTATATCCAGAAAGAAAGTCACACTTATTAAATCCCTAAATTTTGCATGTCCGATAGTCAGCTGTTAGAATTAGTTATTGCTATATAATTGACATTAATGTTAGAAACCGCTGCCTTTAACAGCAATTTAAAAATTAGTACCTGTTACTTTTTAAGTAATTATAAAGTCAGACAGAGGTGTAGGTGATAGGACGAAAAGAATTTATCCTTTTAACTCTAACACTTGCGCAAAATTATGTTACAATTGCAATCAGTCAGGGCATATTAGTTAATTGTCCGAAGAAATCATTTATGGTTTTTATTAGTAGAATCACTAAAATAATAATAACAGTCCTGCCGACAGTAGTTCAAACAAAACTGTGTGCACTTTTTGCAAGAAACTGGACATAAAGCTGACAATTGTTTTCGCAAAAACGCGAACCTTCTAGCTCTCCAATTATATTGTTTAAACAATTTTTGTACCAGATTTAACATACAGACCTGTCAGTAAACTGTTTAAATACCGGTCAGAATGTAGTTTTCTTTCAGCCAAAATTGCTAAACAATTACATTGCCATCTCGAACCTGTTTTAACTTGAAGGAATGGAGATAGCACGATTTTTGCAAATACTAAGACTACCCTGAATATTGAATACGAGGGTACAGCATTTTGAAATATGTTTTTATATGTAGACAGTTCATTTTGTCCCTGAGTATTTTAGGTAGAATTTATTTTTGCACAGAGGGTTAGAAATTCACACCGATCGGCACGGTACTGATTGTATTTAAATGAAGACGTAAATACGCCAACGAAGCTTGTGAATGTCAGGTTTTAGCCGAACTGTAAAAACCCCTTTATCCGGAATCACTAAATTAACAAACTTACTTTCAAGTAACTAGCCATATAACTACAGAAAATTTAAATGAAATAAGATTAATGTGGGTACCAGTCTTAGACAAATTGTTTGTCTAAAATTTGTTGTACGGAAATGTTCTTTTTTTGTTTAGGTAATGTCACTTCGGTCGGGACCTCCTTAGGACGGCCGTTTAGCGGTGACCCCTATTTACCCTACTACCTCCGGTTCCGGCGCATTAGTAGAAAAAGGGAGGGGACAGGTTTAACGTACTATTATATATTTTTTTGAAATAACTTTCAATTATTTTTTATTGTTGGAACGATAGTTAGTACTTTTTGTTGAACCGTAACTTTGAATATTTGTTTACTGTTGGAAGCCGGAAACTGTCTTTTATGTTTTCAGGTCCATGCAACGGGTTGACTTAGAATATTGTATTGAGAGCGAATTAGTCAGGTTGGCGTGTACGACGCGGAATTTTTGTTCACATTGTTTGTAACCCGAGGCCATTACCTGTAAATTATCTCAAGAACCTACGACACCGACGACGCCTTCCCTTGTTTATTTTTATTGTTTAGTTTTTATGGAATAACTTAGTAAATACTCCAGATTGGGCGTCAGACATAGACCTGAGACACCTCGATATACGGATTGTACGAAAGTCCCTGTGGATTTATTTAATAAAATATTTTTTTTGAAAAAGATTATTTTTTTTGATCTTAAATATACATATGTATAACTTATGACCAGTGGCGGCCGGTGGAATTTGATATGCTCGTATTTTGGTAAGGAGGCATGGGACCCATACCATAATTTAGGGGGAAGTTACTAGACCTAAGTAAAAGCCTATAATGCCAAAAAATCTTCAGGGAAAACTTGCGAATTTTTTTTTCCAAAAATGGCTGCCTCCGGGCAGATCTTGGAAACGGCTTGCAAAATATTTGTGAAATACATCACCGAATAAATAGTCTTTTTATAATTGTGATTTTCTTGACAGTTTAAGATCTGTAAAAGTTATGGTAATTTGAATTTTTATTTTATCCCAAGCATTTTGTTTGTGAGATTTTACAATAGTTGTATATTTAAGCAAAATAAGAATTTTGCAAAAATCACAAGTATAAAAAAAATGTATTTACTCGGTATGAAAAAAAAATATTTCGCAAATATTTTGCAAGCCGTTTCCAAGATTTGCCCAGAGGCAGCCATTTTTGGACAAAAAAATCATAAGTTTTTCCTGATGATTTTTTGCCATTATAGCCTTCTACCTAGGTCTAGTAACCACTCCCTAAAATATGTTGTAGATCCCATGCCTCCTTATGGAAATACGAGCATGCATTTCAAATTCCATCGGCCGCCACTGCTTATGACTAAAACTGTCCATTTGAGTGGTTCTTGTATACGAAGTGAGCTGACATACAAACTTTGTGTTATTTTATTACGACCATATAAACCGAAACAAATTAACCAAAATTACCATTAGAAGCTAGGCATATAAAGTACCTAGTACCTACAATGCTTCTATTAAATTTTTGTTCATTTGTTTCGATTACAATAACATAATTTCAGTTTATCTGTCAGCACGTCTCACACAAAAACATCAGTCAAATGCCTAGCTGGACTTATAACAGGACCATCAAAATTGTAGTAGGTACCAGAAAAAATATTGTTTAATTTTTTTAGAGCATTTTTGATCGAGTTAAACTTTTTTTCCATTATTTTAGTTTTGTTATACATGTTTCAATTTGTATGCGATTAACAAAAGTACATGTCTGTCTACAAACCGCAGTATCGTACGAATGGAAATTGGTGGTATGGTGGTATTCACAACTCTCCAGAGTTGGACTTGAAGATTTTCTAAAGTAGTGTATACAGTGCACGAATTGATTTTAAAATAATAATCATAATATGCATCATGCACTTCTTAGGTAATAGACTTATCAAGATGAATTTTAGTTTTATAGTAGTTCGAAGAGAAGCAGCAGCACACAAGGAGAGACAAAGATCATCACATACAGCGAAACACCCCTACACAATGCACAACCAGCCCCTCGGAGACTCAAATCCAGAAATTGCTTTCTTAGCTCGACAACAAACTATGCAGGCTCCAGAGACAATATCGACAGGTGGAAAACCTCTGGAAACCAACATTGGATGACTCCCACAGAAGATATGGCCCCTGGGTGTGAGGAGAACTGGAAAATCTGGAGAGCGCTGAACAGACTGCGAACAGGCACCGCAAGATCAAAATACTCCCTCAACAAATGGGGATATAATACACCTTCCAACCTATGTGACTGCGGAAACGTACAAACAACAACGCATATGTACACTTGCCCACTGTGCCCTGCCCGCTGTACCCAGGAGGACTTCAAGGAGGCAAAACCAAATGCAATCGACGTTGCCCGCTTTTGGGCGAAGAATGTTTAATGCAAAGTTTGTTACCTGTAACATATTAACTTTTGTTTACTGTGTTTATTGCATACTCGTATTATTTATCTTTACACTTTCTGTATCTTGTATATGATGCTTCTGACACGAATAAATAATAATCAAGATGACTAGTTGGATCAGCCGTATACTACAGACTGCATTACGGGCAATGCTTTGTTCTAGAGAAAAAAAGGTAATTTGTTCAACTGTTAAATGATTTTAGCAGTTACGTTACATACAGCGTCTGCATTTTTCCCATACGTCATAAGTCTGTGATTACGTTACGGGAAGATCGCGACATCCTCTCAATCCCAGAGGACTATCTTATGGGAATTATCTGGTGACTATGTTAAGTTGAACAAAGCAAATTTTGGTTAGGACACGAATTTGTACCCCCATTGTTGGCAACCTATTTGGGTAATGAATTGCAAACCCATCAGTATGTCATATTATTACTAGAGTTGGATAATCAGTGCCACGCGCTAGTGGCGTATGCGTCCTTTGCGATAATTTTTATTCGTTGTAAATGTTATACTTGAACGACAATTTAAAAGACTTATCCTCTTAAACATCATTAACTTGAGGGAGTCATTTGAATTATGCAGTATACATGTATGCGGCACCGATTATCCAACTCTAATTATTACACGTTCATGGCATTTCATTCAACAATGCATGTTTGGAAAAAATATACGTGACACTGACACAATAGATTCTAATATTATTGACATAGGCTTTAAACATATTCTATCTATTTACTCATATGTTATGACGGAAATTATATAGACATCCAAAGAAAACGTCATCAAAGTTGGCCGAGAAAAAAAGATGTATTTCTATTCTTAATCGAATTTATAACCTTATTTACTTGACAAGACTGTCACATCATATGACAGCCATTGTTTTTTTACGAATTGTGACAGTCACTTGTCAAAAGCTTGACATAACCGAAAAGCTTAGACATGATCGCTATTTGCATCTCTCTCGTTCATAGCCAGAGTTGATGACGTTTTTTTTTTTGGATGTATCTATATAATATTATATACTATTGATGGAAATATGAACTAATATGTATTATTTTAAATACTTTGAGAATAGCATCAATTTCACTGTATAAACACACGTAGAAACTAAAGTTTTTAGGAGTGAGTGTTTAAAAGTCCTAAAATAAAAAAGAAACTATATAGCATTAAAACGACAGAGATTTGTTGTGAACACATATTTATTGTATTGTGTTGCATTACGTATAACGTTTGTGAAAATGAGGCAACTCCGACCCTGTCTCAGATGACATCAGAATTAGAGCCAGCACGTTCGTCGTGCAGACAGGGTATTATTCAGGAGCAGCAGTGGCTGGTGATTTTAAATTCTCGTATCTTCATAGTGAAACATGGGGCTAATATCAATAATATATTTGAAGATAATTATTAGACAGTATTATTATATTAGGATCTTTAAAAACAAAACTTGCGAAAAAATATTAAAAAAGGAGAACCTCCATAATATAATAAATTATTTATATCGTATAGTAAAATGTAAAATATGGTGTAAAATTTTTTACCAACTTTCTTGGTGGCTAACAATTTTTTTTTCGGATGTTTTTTATATTTTGTTTTATAGTAAAGTTACAAAAGAAGTATTCCATACCAAACATATCGTTCGTGAAATTTTATAGTTAATGTCACTTAAAGAAAAATGAATATAAAAATAAGTCTAAGGAACACAAAAGTTATGTGGAGTATGTTGCACTGATATAGTCCAATAAACCAATGCTTTGTTGTAGCACATTTAAGTAATTTCGTTAAATAATTCCACAAAATGCTGTATCTACACAACAATCGGTTGCTTTGATAACAAAAGCACATGACTAAAGTTGGCAGAAACGGATCGCGCCACAGAACCGTACGCATCATAAGTGTACCTAACGTACAAAAGTAAATAATAGCCTTTCACATGTGAGCCATATTTTACTTGAAATTATCACATATCGCACATATTAAACATATTGCATACAACGAAGGTAAAGCAACAGCTTCAGCTGACACAGGAGTACTGCAGTCAAATTACATTGAGGTAGGTAACCCCATCACACGCAGCACGAGTTGCCTATATATAGCGTCGCCGTAAGCCAATTATCGCGAGGTCTATAAATTGCAAGACAATATAACGGGCTATCCAAGAAAAACGTCATCAAGCTCGAGGCGAAACTTCGTTGTTGACAAACTTTTGACTAGTGGCTGTCACAATTTTAAAATAAATAATGGCTGTCACATAATATAACAGACTTGACAATTAAATAAGGCTAAACTTCCGAAGAGACCCAGAGTTAGGGTATACATTTTTGGAAAGAGGAGGAGGGCTGTCGATTGACACCACTCTCAAGTTTAGGAGACGACTTTGAATTTTGACTTAACCTAACCTAACCTAACCTAACCTAACCTGACCTAACCTAACTGCTTATATCATATCCAGTCAATCCCAAAGGACCGAAGGTGTGTGTGTTGAGCGATTAAATGTGACTGACGGAACATTGCCTCTTGTGGTTAGGTTAGGTTAGGTCCAAATTCAAAGACGTCTCCTAAATTTGAGAGTGGTGTCAATCGATAGCCCTTCACCTCCTCTTTCCAAAAAGGTACCACCCGACCCTCTAGCACACAGGTCGTCTTCGGGAGTTTTACCAAATAAGGTTATAATTTTAAGATTAATATTAACTTTGGTGAAGTTTTTTTTTTTTGGACGGCTCATTACAAAATACATTTAGAAAAAATAAATTTTGTTTACCCTTGGATTAAAATAAATATGAAAAACGTTGATAATGATAGGTATTCTATAAGTCACTGTTGTTTTCTTCTATACAATTTTGAAGAAATATAAAATGGATTGAAAAAGTAAAAAGTGATATTCCATCGTTATAGATCCTTTTTTATCAAAACCCTTATACACCAATGTATTCATCTCATTGAGCTCTATCCCTCTCCAAGATCTCGACTTTTTTTATTTTCGAGTTCCTGGCTTTTCCTTACGTGATTTACTTAGAAGCCGGCCCTGGTAAATCGTTAAATAACCTCTTTATAAACCGACGAGGCAACATCCGCAGACCTCATATCGGCGTCTCGGCATGTTTAATTCCGTTAGGTTAGTCTGTTAGTCATTTTCGTTCAGTATTTTAGGTAGGTTACGTCAATACTGCCGGCATCGGTCGGGAGGGTGTGTTAGGTGGTTTAATAATCAATTTTTGTGCAACAAGTGAAGGGCGGCACCTTGTGCTGCAATTTTTTCCCATCCGTACGAGTCTCTTTTAGTCATCATTACCATTAGGTGAGAACTAACTACATATATCTTTCAATTACATGGAAATGGATACACTTTAAACTTGACAGATAATGAAATTAATGAATTTATGATAATGTGTCATTTATTTGCTTTAATCCATATCAGTCGTGTCACATTCTCAAATATCCACGTGCTATGCGTTGAATAGTAATTTTATGTTCGTTAAAAATAGTCTGATTTATTGTCAAGAGGTCGTAAAGTCATTTCAGAAAAACTATGATCTGAATATCATTTACGTCTTGATAAAATAAATACCGTCAGTACCACCAAAAATTACGTTCAAAATGAAATAGAAGAGCTGTATACGAGGTGGATCACGTGACCGGAATTTACCAGCACCTTATCCAGGTAATTTATTTTCGTTGAATTTTGCGGTCACTTTTATTTTGCCCATTATTTGCAGATTTGCGACGCGACACATAGGTAACTCGTGTAGTCCTTAACCTGGTGGTTACCTCAACTTAATTTGATTACAGTGGTCCTGTGTCAGCTGGTGTTGTTGTATTACTTCGGTTATATGCAATACGTTGAATAGTGTGATATAATTTAATAGTAAAATATGGCAAACGGTTGAAAGGCTATTAATTACTTTTGTACATTACACTTACCTACGATGCGTACGCCTCTGTGGAGCGACTCGTTTCTGCCAACTTTATAGATACATTTATAAATGGGATCACGTTCAAGATAAAAATAACCCAGTAGGTAATATTTTTTCCTTCCCGCAACTGCAAAGACCAAGTAAAAAAAAATAACTGTTAATTTAGAATTGCTGTCGTTGGTTACTTCATTGAGGCGAAAAGGTATTTTTGTACAAAAGGATAAAAAAAAGTCGCCCTTTTCTTAACTTTTCCCACATATATAGACATCCAAAAAAACCGTCATCAACTCTGGCTATGAACGAGAAAGATGGAAATAGCAGTCATGTCTAAGCTTTTCGGTTATATCAAACTTTTGACAAGTGACGGTCACAATTTGTAAAATAAACAATGGCTGTCATATGATGTGACAGTCTTGACAAGTAAATAAGGTTATAAATTCGATTAAGGATAGAAATACGTCTTTTTTTCTTGGCCAACTTTGATGACGTTTTTTTTTTGATGTCTCTATATTACTGTTCAGAGATTCCCAATTTTCGATGAAGTTTCATTAGATTTTTTTTACTATTATAGCCTTCTACTTAGATCTAAGAATCATTCCCATGTTTCCTTACGAAAATACGAAAATGATCAATTCCACTAGCTGCCACTACTACCTACTTCCCCTTATTACGGTTCTGTTGGAATCCGCGATTTTTGGTCTGCAATAATAAAACATTATTCAGTCGATGTTATTTGGCATCACGTACCTACGCTCAGAACCACATATCACAAGAATAATAATAGGACTAATAATATTAATAACAGTAATATTAATAATAGTGGATAGTAATAATAGTTACTAATAGTAATAATAACAACAAATGTCTATTACTTTAAAAAATTCAACGAAAACTAGCTCAAGGTTATTTAACTCAGCCTCTATTTAAATATACCAGCTCCCCTACTCGCTCGTCAGAAATAATAAAATAAATAAATAAAAACCTACAAAAAAATCCGTATATATTTACACGTTTCTCACTCTTGAGACGGCGAAGAGTGGAGCATATTAAAATAGTTATTTATGCAACAAGTGTATAAAACAAGTGATCCTAAACAACATATGTAATAAAGAAACTAAATATAACATAAATTTCGTTTAGGCATGAGTGCGTAAAACATTTTCTTTACGCACGAGTGCCTAAAGTACCAGATTTTTTTATATACCTGTTCAGGTGTAGAAAAAATATTGTGTGCAATTTGTGTGTAAAATCTATTTATTGATTAAAAAATAATTTGCAATCATATTTTTACTGATAATACCTATGTACATATGTTTAGAAGCAAAGAGGTTTGAAAGGAACAATTAATCGAAAGCCTGCTATTGGTGGATGAGCAGAGTAGGGAATCCACAGCGTGGTGGGCAATAGTTTTGTGGTATTTCCTGTTTCTTAACCCGGGCGCACATTGAGACGCAGGCGGCGCAGCGCAGCCCAGTACAGGAAATAACTGCACGCAGAGAGTGAGCGCATATTGCTAAACAGTTTTGTATCGCTTGTGTTGACTTGTTTACAGTGTATTCGATTTGTACTATTAAAGTAAATATTAAAGTCAATTTAAATGGCTGAACAATTTGATTTAAGTTCCAAATCAAATTCTGATGCACAAATGGAAATAAACATGTTAGTGTACGATATGTCAAGAAGAAGAAAATCAATTTGGAAAAGTAGCTATATGGAAAAAAGAAGAAGCCATGGGGAATTCGCTTTAACTTCTGAAGGATTATTAGTATCATATAAGACCGTTTGGTTTCGAACTGCTTCAATGAGTTCCTCATGCATTTTCGTAACGCGTTCGATGTAAATACTGACACGTGGCACAGGAAACTGTGTTTCGAACACTGCGCGAGCAGGTTTTTCGCGACGCAGTTCTGCCCTGCCCTGCCCTGCTCTGCGTCTTAATTTGCGCACGTGTATTTAAACCCTATTGAATACAAAAACCTGTGTTGTGCTGTCCTGCTCCGTCTGCGTCGCCTGCGTCTCAATGTACGCCCGGGCTTAAATCTATGTTTAGAAGACAAAACTTTTGTTATTAGGTATTAGTATGGGATATGTAAATATGAAACTCCTATTTAGAATGAATTAAGGAACGTCATCACTCAATGCTGATATAGTCGACAGGTTAGGACGGTTCACGTATGTCACAAAATGTGAATGCTAATATTAGGGTCCGGAAAGTGTGCTACGACGCAGGGTCGACACAATACAACTCTATGGTAATTAAAGTATAGACTGTATTGTAAATTATGTACGCGTGTATTTCTTGCCCGTGCATACGTACGCCACTGACAATGCCTGGTACCACGCTGGACTCGCTCACGGTGCAGGAGCGAGGGAAGCCTAATGCAATTTATCCATATACCGTAGCGTGTGTCGTCCTCTGTCTATGTGAACTATTTTGAATTTGCATCTTTAACTTCTGTAGATGTGGAACGATCATTTGCCAGCTACAGCCATATGTACAGGCCAAATCGCTCACGTTTAACGAGAAGAAATGCATAAAGACTACTGGTTGTGGCTACGTACGCTCAAGCAATGAAAACAGTGGGTGTTTCTGAATGACACAAGCGATAGGATCGCTTTACTCGTCTTTTTTGTCTCCCATATGTCCTTCCGTCAATGACATGACGGATTACGGGTCCGACCCTGCGTTGTAGCATACTTTTCTGATAATAAAATATCTCACGGAGTTATTTTATGATATACTAGCGACGCGCCCCGGCTTCGCACGGGTGCACGCGGACTTTTTTGTAGACCTTTTTAAGGTGTACAATACTGTAGTACATTATTTTGATCTATCTCGTAGGGTTCAGCCAGCGTTGCAATGTAAGCGCAAAAAAATGTGTTTATTTACGACATCACATTAGAAACCTCTAAAATTATCAGTGTTTCTCCACTATATTATGCATGTATTATACATACACGGTGGAGACTTTAACTGGAATATATTCGCTAGCGGGGTGGTGAATGATTTTTTCAAAAAATTCCCGAGACACGTCAACTTTTAAATGTATTTACCTACATTTTGCAAGTAATATGAAAAATATAGCCCTTCAGGGGGTGGCTGAAACCACCCTCGACATGATTTTTTCAAATGCAACCCTATGGCTTGTGACCCCTCATTGTAAAGCTGGTGGAAAGAGAAATCCAACGCACTGATCAAATTTTAATTTTTAGTATGTTTGTAGGGTTGCATACAATTAAAACGTAATTTTATAGTTTAATTTATTTTTAACGCAACAATTTCGTACTCAAAATGTGTGTTGTTTAGTTTTGGAATGTAAACC
The DNA here is from genome assembly GCA_029963805.1 of Aromia moschata. Taxonomy (NCBI): domain Eukaryota; kingdom Metazoa; phylum Arthropoda; class Insecta; order Coleoptera; family Cerambycidae; genus Aromia; species Aromia moschata. Next base: position 55,143 of record JAPWTK010000790.1, on the reverse strand, counting down.
TTACTTTTCATATGTCCCCACAAAAAATTCCAAGCAATTTTTTGCCACAACTGATATTTGTTATTTTTTGCTAGTGTTTTTACACGGCCGCAAAGAGTAATTTAGTTTGTATGCTGTATTCAGAGTTTGAAACGAAGTGTTATTTCAAATTGGTGAAAATGTCTTATTTAACTGAATCACTAAAAATCGAAATTTTGATGATGATTGGATATGGTGATAGGGCGCGAACTCAATGCGAAGTTGTTCGCTTGTTTCGAGAAACGCATCCTGACTTGCCACGAATTTAGAATACGATGGTATTTTTAAATTCCGTGATGCCTCATAAAAAACGAATTTTTACTTTTAAATTTTTCCTTATTCTACATTAAATTTTAAGTATGTCTTCTGTAATTTTTTTCATTTTATGCGCTTTTTGAGTAAAAAAATTAATTAACCTCGATGAATTTTATAAGGCAAAACTTGAATAATTTTTTATAAAAGCCCGATCGCCCCCCTCCCCCCCAAATGGTCAAGTAAAAACCAAAATAGTCGGGATTAAGCGCTTGCCGATGGCTCCAATGACCTTTTTTGCTTTTTTGTTTATCTCATTGGCCCCCCCCCCAAAAATATTGGCTACGCCCCTTGGTTTTCCCGAACTGTACAATCATGCTTTATGAAGGATAAAGGCCTGGGCACACAGGCCTATGCTATGTTCGCTATAAACAATGTGTACGCTATGTTCGCTTTGTTTGCTATGAAATATGGCCACACCAAAAAAATAGTAAGTACAAGACTTTTAGTTTCCCACAAACATGTTACCAAGCCGGTTGCCGTGGGAGAGTGATAGTACTGATGATGAAGCAGTATTGCTGTTTTCGTTGTGTAAAAAGAAGAAACGCAAAAGATTATGGATATACGATGTCAACAAAAAGAGGAAAAAGTACGGTGAATATCATCACTTAATAAAACAATTTATTAATTGCTCCATAATGTGGGTGGAATATGTTAGGAACTACTTTAACCCTACTTGCAGCACACGTGAAATGCATCTGTTCCCGCGCGTCTTCGGCGACGTTGCAAAATAGAAAATATAGCTAGAAATCATACATCTCAGCTACGCATCTAACATCGCAAACATAGCGCGCGTAGCGTCTTACGTCTGTATGGCCACGACCGTTTAAAACAAGGGGGACTATTTTTACTGCCTATAGCGAACATAGCGAACGTAGCGAACATAGCGCTCTGTGTGCCCAGGCCATAAGGGGCTTTAGTAAAACCGTTATCTTATCTGGATTCTACGTAAAAAACCGTCTAATACCAGCTGGTATTCATTTATCAAACTGACCTTGTACACATTGAAAAAAATAGTCTCGTAGAGTATAGAGGATGACAGTATAACTGTAATAATGACGCTTGCTAATTTAAGTGTTAAAAAACATATTTTTTCTATTATATGTACTTTTTATAATCAGTAAATAGAACATGTACACCTTCATTAGCCATCAATAATTTCTGTGTAGAGACCACAGCATGTAACATGCTGACATGAAACATATAAAAAAGTATTATTTAGTTCTACAAACATTAAACTAAACTTAGGTCGTAAAAAAACTTGAGATAATCAAATAATTTAGCAGGTATCTTTCCTCTGCATCCCATTTGCATATGCCTAATATATCTAAATAAGGAAGAAGCCTAAATAGTTGAATGTTGGTTATTAACGTTTGGAAGTCCCTTCTCAATTTTAATTTATAATACCATACCATACGTCAATCAGCTTAGTATGGAGGGGTGGCAGTCTTTTTTATTATGTAATACTACGATTGTAATCTAATCGAATTATTATATTATACTCGTATTATAGGGTTCGTAGCAAAAACAGCATATGTAAAAAAAAGTTAAATTTACAGTAGACAAACACTAAATATCTTCGGAGAAATATTTTTTTTTAATAAATAGTCCAAGGTCTGACCGCATGATTTCTGTCCTCATAATATTATAGGATGCCATGTGTCGGAAATTAAAGGCTATGCACGTAAGTATGTTTAACCAAAAAGTCAAGTTCCCGAAAAATTGCTTTAATTATTTCGAAAATTTATCTTCGCCATCTTATATTCTATATCTCTTTCGCCATCTTATTCTATATTGGTACTTACCAAGCCCATTTAATGTAATTGAATCTGTTTGGACACTATCGACATGCTTCAAATTCTTTGGAATGCTTTAAGCCCATTTCAAAAGTACTTAGGGTTTAGAATCCATTACTTTTTAAAAGTAATTGGTAATTCGTTTGATAACTGATTTTAAAAAATAGTTGAGGCTTGAAAATCCAAAGCACTTTAAGTAAGGACTTAAGGGCTTAACGCGTCAAGCTCTTTGGCTTTACCCAGATCTGGTTCGAAAGAAATGAAACAAGATTAAGACATTTTGCGAAGTAGATAATTATTGGTACCGAAAATGTGAACAGCTAAACTAAGTAGTATAATTTAGAGCACAACTTTACTGTTGTGCATTTCTGTCTAATTGTTCAGTTATTCTCAAGTAATATAAAGCTTCCAAATGTGCCAATCTCACGGAGACAGAAAAAGCAAGGGCTATAGAGAAATTAGAGAGGAATTAATTTCTAAATGAAATATATCTGCTGTCATAACTATAGAAGTGTAAGCGGAAGTTGTATGTACATATATTTGAATAAACATATTGGGACAATTGTGTAGTGACATTAGTGACAGCTACATAATTACAGTTATTAAGTTTTATAGTTTGTGTATTAAGGGGGGGGGGGAGGGGGGGGGGAAAAGGGGAAGGGGGGGGGGAAAGGAAAAAGGGAAAAAGGGGGAAAAAAGGGGGGGAGGGGGGGGGGGGAAAAGGAGGGAAGGGGAATTTTGGGGAAAGAGGGGGGGGGGGGGGGGGGGGGGGGGGGGGGAAGGGGGGGGTCTATTTAGTTTATGCACTACTTAGTAAAAAACTGAATAGAATGCCAGCTGTACATTCTAGAACAGGTAAAAATTATAAACAGCCATTGTTGTCATATAAATATAAATTGTTGCTTAGAGTTGGTCAATTGTGATTTGAGTGTTATAGAATCGTAATCGAGGAATTGCAGTGTTAATAAAAGTTTCAAGTAAAAAAAGTGAATTATTCAAGGCAGAATTCATAACAATATTATTTAATAATTAATTATGTCCAGTCATCAAAAAAAAGTAATCAGAGGTGGCCGAGCAAAAAAAATACGTATTTATATTCTTAATTTTAAGTTTATAACCATTGAATTGTCAAAGCTATCACATTATGTGATGCGTACTTTTAACCGGTTTATAAAAAACAGAAATAAAAAACTCACTGAAATAAAAAATAAACTAGGTATATTTTGGAAAAAATAACACTATTAAAGAAAATGACACTTGATACACAGTGCGTGTCAAAAAGTTCCGGGACGGCTGGATAACTCGAGAAATACACCTCCTAGAGAAATATGACCTTCACAAAAGTTGTAGGATTTTTCCCCGGCAATTCAATTGTCACCTTAAATTTGACATTCACCATGACCTTGAAAGTTATGTCAAGGTCAAGTCTGTTTTATCAAATAGGACCCCCCTATTTTGACACCGGAAATGAAAAGAGCGGAAAATTTTACAATTGATTATGACCTTGACCAACTCCTGGGATTTGAGATTCAAGACTATTCCAAGGTCGAATACAATAGAGACGTTAAAGTTTGATAATACGTATCCCAGAGAAAAATGACCTTCATAAAAGTTGTAGGATTTTTCCCTGCAATTCAATTGTGACTTTGAATTGGACCTTGACTATGTCCTTGAACTCATGTCAATGTTATGGTCGTACGTACTCAATTTCATCAGTTTTTGTGGTGTTATCTCAAAAATAGGGAGTACAAAACTATGTAAGCTACAAAATTACAAGAATTACTACAACGCATACTAGACGAATGCAATGTCATCAACAGTTTTTATAATCGATTGGCTTACTGTCAAAAGGTTAACGGAGCACAGTTTAATCACTTATTGTAATAATTGTTAGAGGAGTCTTGCCTTAGCCAGTTGGATAGTAAAAAGTCTTGCATTAACTGGCTGGAAAGTAAAGAATCTTGCCTCAACTGACTGCAAAATAAAGAGTCTTTCCTTAGATGGCTAGATAGGTTTTTATCTCGGTCAACTTTTTTTCCATGATCCGCAATGATTGATTATAAAATTTTCTACTCTTTTCATTTCCGGTGTCAAAAGTAGGGGGTCCCATTTGTTAAAAGCGACTTGACCTTGACATAACCTCCAAGGTCATGATCAAGGCCAAATCCGAGGTCACCACTGGATTGCCAAAGAAAAATCCTACAACTTTTGTGAAGGTCATTTTGCTCTAGGAGGCGTATTTCTCGAGTTATCCAGCCGTCCCGGAACTTTTGACACGCACTGTATACACACTTGATGAAATATGTATACACACTTGAGCTCTTATTTTAACTGAGTTACTAACGTGATGCAGTATTCACGGTGTTCCATTAATACCTTCAATTTTATTGACAGTATGATGCTGAAGATCTTCCATATCGTCAACGGGAGTTTAAAAAAAAAGAATTTTTTAGATAAGACCAGAGAAAAAAACACACGAAGTCAAATCGCAAGATCTAGGAAAGGATATAGTCGGCGTCTGCGAAGACAGCATCGTTATTGTTAAAATAGTTAATAAACCATTGGCAGAACTGTAGTCTTAGAGGTTCATCCCCTCTGAGAATTTCATATGTGGATTGTAGACGATATGGATAAAGTTCCAAATCACTTCAAAATTCGTTGACACGTTGTATAGGGCAGATTCACTTGTTGGCTCAGATGATTTAATTGACATTCTTGGATTGTCCGTTATCACCATTTCAACGTTTTCTTCTATCCTTACTCTGGATCATGTGAGCCTTTGTTTCCGATTGACTCTTCCAGTTTGCCGGTACTTTATGAAACGTTTTACTGACCGGCTAAAATGGTCGAAATGAATAACTGCGTCTGGAAAAACTTCCCTGAAGCCCCCATATGGAATTAGCATTGAATATATCCTGTTTCTACTGCCGTTTCTAAAATAAATTTCAAGTGACACACGCCTCTGTTCTTCAATTAAATTATATTCCATTATATATTTTACAATTCTGTCAGCCACCTGAAAAGTTTGACAACAAAGTTTCGTTTCGAGCTTCGACCGAGATAGAAAAGCTATGGAGACATAAAAAAAAAACGTGATCAAAGTTGGCCGAGAAAAAAAAACTTATTTCTATCCTTAATCGAATTTATAACCTTATTTACTTGTCATGACTGTCACATTATATGACAGCCATTGTTTATTTTACAAATTGTGACAGTCACTTGTCAAAAGTTTAACATAACCAAAAAAGCTTAGACATGACCGCTATTTCCATCTCTCTCGTTCATAGCCAGAGTTGATGACGTTTTTTTTGGATGTCTATGTTTTTAACGGCAATACTGCTGTTTCCGTGGCGCCGCAATCTGATGGTGGGTTCCACTAGAACGACGAAATAAAACGAAATGTAAAAATAAATTTTTTCGATATAGCTTAGTTTTCGAGATATAGAATGAAAAAAAAATCTCTACGGACATTGGGAGCCCACAACATGTTGGTGTAATAATAAAAAAGTAATAGATTTTTCTTCGCTACTAATTAATTTATGAAAAGATTCAAATATATTGATATTCTCTAAACCATCCTGGTTTAGGTAAAGAAAAATGCTTACCTGACATATTGCAAAATTACGAATAAATTGACTTCGGAAGAAATATTGTGCTAAGCAATATTGGTAACAACATTAAATGACTGTTTACAGTTTAATGACAATTAATATATTAATTATTAATATATTACTTATAAAAAACTATAGTTTGCATTGCGGTTATGAGAAGAAATATTGGCGGTAGTTTCGAAATATCAAAAATCGCATGAAAATTTGCCTTAATTATTCACGAAACTTGAATAGGCGGGAAATTTGAATTTTCAAAATGTTAATTTAAAAAAAAAATACATTTCAAATTTCATATCTTCAAAGATCGAAAAAAAAAATGTTTTTTTACCTTGCTTTCTTTTTTAAAAATCTAAAAAAAATTTTATGTGAAAAGAAATCATTGAAACAAAATTTTTTTTAGTAGATTTTTTTTCATTCGATATCTCAAAAACTAGGCGAGATATCGAAAAAATGTATTCTTACATTTCGTTTTATTTTGTGTTTTCGAGTTCTATAAGAATCCACCAGATTGTGTAGTAGCGTTATATAGATATATGTATATGGATGTACATACCTGCAACACCGAGAACTTTTTGCACATCCTGATAAAAAATATATATCAAGAGAAATGATAACCCAGAAATTAAAAAAACACACTTTTTATTGGATCGTCTCTTATCATATTTTACGTTTATATATATGTATATATGTATATGCCGCTGCTATAAAAAAAGTTCAGGCATATTCTTAACAGATTAGCATGACTTACCAGTCTTGCCACTTGTCAAATCAGTTGATAGATGCCAGAACTAATGTGAGTATTTAAAACATCTAACAACCTAATCTGCGAATATGGTAAACAATTCCAGATTGTCTTAATAACCTAAGATGAAATAATTTATTTTCCACAGTAAAGTGTCTAGTTTAAAGTAATAATTTTTTTTAAAGTGAGCTATTGATTAATTAAAAAAATATTTTAGCTATTAGCTAAGTTAATTAAACAGACTGTTGGATTTATTGTGTATAGTAATATTAAAGGATGTTTGTAGTTTTTTTCATACTCCCTTGTTTTCATAAAGATGGATCTCTTATGGTATAATGTACATTATGTGGCTATTAGCTATGGTCTGAAACAGTATATTCGACGTCTCGGTGTTAGGGCCGGTTTTAGACGGCATTTAGACAAAGAACGTGCATGAGGCATATATGAATAAAAGTGCCCTTTCTTGATTTGTATAGTAAATTTTTAAACAATTTCATACTCATTGAATTAATGGTTATTTATTCTATTAACAGTAGCCAAAAGTTATAATTTCATTTTAATACAAATACACGAAATAAAATTATAATAAAATGTAAATTGATAAAATTGGTCAGAAAATGCGAGCAAACTATACATTTTGAAAATACCTGAATATTCGGAGTTCCCCATTAATTTTGCATTAGTCATGCCGTAAAATTTGCCAAAAAAAGTGTGAACACATTAAAGGAGTAACGTAATGGTTTTGTTAAAATTTTGTGCAAACTTCAGGTTCATTTTATAAACTTGTTACATATCAACAATTTATTTTCACAATTCTTACTTATATATTTCGGGTTTTAGAACACAAAAAAAGATATTTCAGTAGATGACAAAAACCCACTTGTGCACAGTATGTAATTACTAGGGTCCGGAAAATGCAAAGGAAACTGCATTCAAGTATCCAGACCACCCGCACAGGACCGGTGTACTAGGAGTCCCAGTGCAAGAAAAAACTAGGCTCGATCAGTGGCGAACGTATGCGGGGCCTAGATATACACGCGTATGTAATTTACAAGGAACTTAAAAAATACGGTTTATACTTTATCACAGAGTTGTATAGTTCCGACTCTGCGTTGTGGCACACTTTCCGGGCCCTAGTAATTACTACAAGATCACTGAATAGTTTCTCTTCAACAGATAAAAATTCAAGCTCAAAAATATTGAAAAAATTACAGTAGCGCCTATAATGGAAATATAAGTGAAGTCAAGTAAGTGACAAGTAAATCTTCAATCTTCCTCAAAAGTTTTATTTGTTTTTGTTAAGTAATTTGACCTAGTTCATATCAAATCATAATAATCCCATAATTATTCAATGATCACTTGAAAAAATTGAACGCAACTGAAATGTTATGTCTTACAGTGGCGGTGCGTGATATTTCAGTTAGCCATATCTTGAAAACGACGCATGGGACCCACTTCACTTTTTTAGGTGATGACTATACACCTCTTACAGAAAGGATTTATAGTGAAAAAAACCGTCAACAAAGAAGAAAAAAATAAAATTTAAATTTATTTTATTAAAATGGCCATAACTTTTTGAAAAATAAATATTTTGCAACGAATCGAAAAACGTCTCCTTATATTTGTTTCGAGATTATGAAAAAAAATATACTGCAAATATCCCACAGAGCGTTACTGAGAACCCAGGGAGTGCTCCAGTGTTTTTGAAAATTTGTTCGCAAACTTTGCTGACGATTTTTTCACTATAAATCCTTTCTGTAAGAGGTGTATAGTCATCACCTAAAAAGTGAAGTGGGTCCCATGCGTCGTTTTCAAGATATGGCTAACTGAAATATCACGCACCGCCACTGATGTCTTAGATGCTTAGGTGCCTCCCCCCCCCCCCCCCCTAGAGATTGGCGCCCTGGGCAATTGCCCTGTTCAAACCGCCCTGCTCGCTATCAAATTAAATTATCTGTTAACCAGTGGTGGATTTTGCAATTCCCGCCCTATGCCGGAGCGCGGAAAATTTTGTTTTTGGCGTCTCACACTCTCCGTATGAGCACTTCCCCCCACCCCACCCCCACAGGAATTGCTCTCCTTCCTTTTCCTCCCATCCCTACGAATATCCGGCACCGCAGTTGCGCGTGAACTTTATCCGCAAGTGCTTAATGACATTCCTTTACATACTTTAAAGCGGCGGTCAACGGTCAGACTAGGCTGCTTTACCAGCCGCTGGTGGCTGCTGGCTGTAGCATCCACAGCAAGCAGCGGCTGGTTTGGGTTCACATTCGTGCGGTATTTTTGCTGCTGCCAGCGAGAAAAATCACTTTTGTGTTGATTATACTAGTGAAAGGTATGTCTTCTGTGGCTCCACGGAGAATGAGAATTTAGAAACTAAAAACTTTCTAACACCAATAAATAAATAGGAAAAACGTGTTTGTTTGTTTTTTGGCAAAGAAAAGAAGACAAGCCAAAAACGGGCCTGTCTTAATTTCCGCTATGTCTAATAATAAATACATATATCGAACTTACCAAATTTGAACTGGACTTCCTTCCATGAAATACATAATGTAAAAAAAGAATCTGCCGCTGAAAACCAGGCAAGCTTTGGTATGTAAATGTCTTGGGTCCCATCACCACTCTTTTTTGATTTTTTAACACGGTTTACTTCGTTCCGATATGTATCTCGAATACTTTTTATTTTCTTTTTTAGAGCTTCCACAGTAACTTTGAAATCGACACCTTCTAATTATTCAACCAGGTTTCTGAATGCTTTATCCTTATCTCTTTTAATATATTCGGGAGATGAGGCATCCCACAAACAATCATACATTTGATATATATTCAGGAACTGAAGAATTTGATTTGATGTCCATTTAGTTTCCGCCATTATTTGGTATGAATATTCACTCGCTTACTTGCACAATAAAATTAACAGAGCGCCACTAGCAATGCGCGTGCGGGGGGTTCACACTAGGCGATTCAAGCGCTGTTAACTTAACAGCGTGAAGTGAGTCACGTGACCAACTAGCAGCTACTAAAGTTGAACATGCGCTACTCAACCAGCCGCTGGTAATTTTATTCACCGGCTAGTAAAGCAGCGGCTGCTGGGACTTCACACTGCGCTGTTAGCAGCCAGCAGCCACCAGCGGCTGATAAAGCAGCCTAGTCTAACCGCCGCTTAACATCGAGTAAGACTCAAATTCGATCACTGTATTGGAGTCTGATTTCCCGAACAAACGGATGCTATGGACCAATAGCTTGACCTGCACGGGCGCCTGACTTGTACCCATGAAATTATTTCTTCTGGGGATATTTAAAGCAAAAAGTTTAAGCGATTTATACAACATTGAGCTATTATTATAAAACAAAAAATTGTGAAAGCTATTGCCACCGTAACGTCGGTCGATCATTCCTCGATAGAACGATTGAACGATTGATTCCTCATATCGGTAAATGAGGAATTCAAATAAAAAAAAATTAAAAATATGTAGTACTTGGAGAACTACATGTTCATAAGCAAAACTTTTTTGTTAAGAATGATGTTTCTTCGAAAAATTAAGAAGAATTAAGAAGAGTGCCTTACCCCATTCGCGGACATAGATATATTTTGCATCTTTACAAAGAATAACATATTTGCACATAGTTAAAATTTAGCATACCTACTTCGTTTCTTGCACTGCACTAGGTCCTTGACATGTCCGTTGCCGATTACACTGTGGGGGAAAAAGTATGGAAACGCCTAGGAATTCCGCGAAATTGGTTACAAAACGAAAAATCAAGGGCGTACCCTCTGGTAACTTTCAACGTGGTCCAATGGTGACCTTGGATTTGACCTTGAACCTCAATATCAAGGTCATTTGAAGGTTAACTTTGCTTTTTGTAATACGCCAGTCAATAGAGCTCGAAAAGGGGTGAGTTTATGACACGATTGATACCTGAAATCCGACTACGGGATACTTTGTCAGTTTTTTCAGTTTCTTGCTTATAGAAGAAAAGCTATTGAAGCAATTACATCGCATCCAATAGGAAAGTTGTAGAGAATTCAAAAGGCTTTAAAATGAAAAAAAAATCAAGTCAATCGGTACATTTTTCGCTGAGAAAACTGGAAAATGTAGGTAATATCACGAAGAATGAGTGTGCAAAAACTGGATTATGTCTGATGAATAGTTTTTGCACAATAGTCGAATAAAGTTTTTACATCGTATTTTGATTATTCCATAACACGTCGAGCGATAGATTACATAACATTTTCTCGACGGATTCGGAAACTACAGAGTGTAAACTACAATTCGTCCATTTACTTTGAGGCGTTTTACACCAATTTAATAGCGTTTAAATGAAACAAAGTAAGTGGACGAATTGTAGTTTACACTCTGTAGTTTCCGAATCCGTCGAGAAAATTTTATGTAATCTATCGCTCGACGTGTTATATGTTAAAAAAACTTTATTCGACTATTGTGCAAAAACTATTCATCGGACATAATCCAGTTTTTGCACACTCATTCTTCGTGATATTACCTACATTTTCCCACAGGATTGACTCTGCTAATGCAAAAATACTCGAATTACGAATTTATTAAGAAAAGGTAATTTTTTTGCGCTTTTTCCGAGTTTTCTCAGGGAAAAATGTACCGATTGATTGTTTTTTTTACATTTTAAAGGTTTTTGAATTCTCTACAACTTTCCTATTGGATGCGATGTAATTGCTTCAATAGCTTTTCTTCTATAAGCAAAAAACTTAAAAAACTCCATTTTTTTTCACTAATTTGTTATTAAAAATAAAAAAGTGCAACTATTTCCTAGTCCAATTCATATACGTTTTCATCTAAGGACTGAACTTAAAAGTATCCCGGAGTCGGATTTCAGGTATCAATCGTGTCATGTCAAAAAGCTCTATTGACTGGCCTATAATGGCAATCCACATTTTGTATGCCACAATCAAAAAGAGCAGGAAATTTCACGTTCGGATATTTATATGGACAGAGGTCAAACTACTGTAATATGGAACACTGGACTCTTCGTTGAAAGATTACCATAGCGTACGACCTTGATTTTTCATTTTGTAACCAATTTCGCGGAATTTCTAGGTGTTTCCATACTTTTTCCCCACCCTATACATTAATTTATAGTTTATCAATGTTATAAATACTTCAGTGTTTATATGTTACTTAAATGTTATATTCTCTTTTTGTAGCTAACAGTAAATATGTCATGGAAGGTTTGGTATGTCATTAAGAATATACGAAGAACATGTAGGTACATATTCAGAAACGTAACCTTTTTATCGTTTTAGCAAAAGATGAATCATAGGTATACGAGTATATGTAGACATTTAATCTTTAGGTATTTATAACATTGTTAATGCTATGTAACACCTAGACAAATACTGATTTACTTATCTCGCGACACTTAAACTGCTTACATATGTACGAGGAGGTACCCAAAAATAACCGGAGCAGTATTGCCGTGGGCGAAGCTTGTGTAGTACGCATTTCTACCGCTAGGCGTGTGTAGCGCAACTCATTGCCAGTTCAGTGCCGCCTGTGTTGTCGACCTGGCTTGTTCTGTTCATCTGCAGTGATTGTTTTTGCTAGCGCTGTTTTGTTCTTGTCTTTTTTTATGATGGCAAGTGTAAGTGAACAATGTGCAGCTGTGAAATTTTGTTTTCTAGTCGGTAAAAATGCTGCTGAAATTGTTTTAATATTGAAAATAGCTTACAAAGATGATGCTATGGAAAAACTCGAGTGTACGAATAATTTGATCGGTTTAAAAATACAAATATGGACAAATATAGATATAGATACATACAAAATACATGGAGGGCTCAGAAGCCAATCAGTGTAAGTCATAGCTTTTATGACAACGATTTATTATGTTGTAACTATTCCAGCAAAGTTTACTTATTTATTCTGTAAACTTTGATTCTAGTAACTGGTTTTTATGTAATAAGTTTATTTTTGTATTACCTTTTGATAAAAATAATCTTCATAATTCTTATAAGAACGATATTTTTCTAAATTACACTTTGAAAAGGCTTAATTTATCAATTTATCTCGTTTCTGTCGTTTACTGACTTACACTGATTGGCTTCTGAGCCCTCCACATACAGACACACATATACAGTATGTGTAAAGCCGACATCGGCCGGTTGTGAAAAAGGACAAATTATACACTTCTCGTTCTAAGGACTAGCGCAGGTGGTGAGAGGGCCGGTCTTATTTCCTCACTACCTTCAATGCGTATGCGGTCGCTTCTTATCATTTCACTCCTGTTTGTCCTTTTTCATAACTGGCCTATGTCAGCTTTACACACACGGTATACATATATTATCAATTCCCATTAATAGCGAACAGAAAACTGGCCAGTTTCCAAAAAAAAAGTGTTTTACAGAAATTTAAATAATTGCATTACTTATTTTTAGGCCTTTCTGTATATTTTTAATCTACATTATAATAAAACTGAATCATTTTTAATAGATATATGACGCACATGAGAGTGTCACCAGGTGACATGGATAGGAGTCAATGAGATACAAATCAATACTTCATAGGTATCCAAATTACCCATGTACAAGTATATGTATGTTAGATATAAACTGAGCTTGTCAGTAAAATATTTTTAACGCTGAAAAACATTGGTAATAAAATATTCTTTTTAAAACGCTCCACACGCTGGAGGTTCATATTAAATAATACTCATGAATTTGAAATATTTTGCAAGTTTTGGTATTCACTAAGTCTGCCCATTTCACAATTAACTTAATTGCGAATTATGGTTTGCGAATTATTACAAAAAAAAAATACCTGTATCAGAAATACCTACATGTCAAAAAAGTCCCCTAATTATAGTGTTCAAACTCTGATAACGAATATAATTCCGTCACGCTTAGCAGAAACATTCGTTTAAACGTTTAAACCATAAGTGGAATGAGGACACGACTGACTAAAACTTATTAAGTACATTAGAATAGGTACCACTGAGTCATATCTACATATTTATAAGTTGCAAGTCATATGTTCTACCGTGTTTGTTAACTGAATTATGTTTTTTTGTTAGGTACCAACAAGCATATCGGAAGAATGGATTTGGAACAAGGAAAACTAGTATTGAAAGACTTTCCTGCAGGCCCTCTAGATCGATATAGAAAACAGGCCAAATTCAACTGGAAAAAACTAAAATTATTTTTTGAAGATGTAGAATTACTAACGTTAAAGGTAAGTTGGCACGAAAACAATATTTGATATAGCGAAACATTGTTTTAGAGTAAGACAAATTGAAGGTAATAGTAATATAAGGTAATATAATAATAGGGTAATATTCTCCAAAAAGAAGTTGAAAAATATCGTAATTGCATTTTTTCTCTTGAAAAATGTTTTATGGCATCGTTCTAAAGGTCTCCTAATTAGGAGTTTATTTTCAAAATACCATTTTGTAATATTCCCATATTTTAAAATGTTGACCCATTACATAATATTATTTACTATGTATCTTACTACATCCTTGTGTTGCAAAATATTTAACAATAGGCCATATTTTTCAATAAACGGTGAAAAAATACCATAAAAAAATATAATGTTTTTAGGATTATATCACGTATTTGGTCATAATTTGAAAAAATGTTTTGAAAATATATAACGTGGATATTAAAAAAAAAAGGTATTGGGAAAATAAACTCCAACTTAGAAGACCTTTTCAAAGATGTTACTAGAAAAAAAATGTTGCAAGCATCGGGATGCCTGGCGTCGTTTAGTGTTCTTTGTTTATATGTAAAATTTTCATTTTTTGTAATCACACCAAATCACTAGAACATAATAAAAATGCTAGAAGGCGTCAAAGCTGTCATTGGAATCAACGTGAAAAATTAAAATGTACTATGCAATTACAAAAAAACACACACAACTCATTCATCAAGCAGATTAAGAATAACGAATCAATTTTCGAGAGCAGCGAGATATTTTGATGTATACAGAATGGACAAGAGACAAGATTCTTTCAAATGCAATTATTATCTCGAAAACAATTATTACTCTCACTGACTTCAACTAGCTACACATTTACGTAAAAAAAGTAAGAGAATCGATCGTTCTAATACGATATTCTAAAAAGTCCCAAAAAAAATTATGACTAGGGTTCGAAATGTTTGCCATCTCGCGCGTCCTGGCGCCTTGGTAGGACCGATCAATGACGTGAGTGAATAAGTGAGTATGCAGGGACAAGAAATACACGCGTATATAATTTACAAGGCGCTTAAAAGGTACGGTTTATATAGTTTATACTTTCATTCATTACTATAGTTTTATTGCGCCGAGCCCTGCGTTACACCCATAAAGAAACCAATCTTTATGGTTACAACACTCATTTCCGAACCCTAGTTAATAGTTATTTTTTTTATTAGACTTCATGTCATTTATAAACATTTTATAAATGACATGAAGCGTGACGTGATGATGAGCCTTAAGTGGTGCCCTCTATTAGTGATATCGAAACTTTGAACACATTCAAATTTTTCATCTAAAAAAAAAACAATCTTTAATTTCGTGCTATTAACTCAGTTTATAAAACAAAACTAAAATTTTGACATTCTATACTATCTCTGTTTTCATCAACAATTGAGTTAATGCAACTTTAGCTAAACCACATTACTTTGACCTCAGGAATCTGCCATTGTACAATTGCTTATGATTCACCCTGTATATGTTGTGATAAGATGACTTCTAAAAAGTCCAATATTTTGCCACATTTAATACATGTACACTTCCGTCTATACTCAATAATAATTTTGTATGTTCGTCCCTATTTTTGCCAATTAGGCATTCCTAGCGTTGCTTCTTTGAAATGTGGTAATTATTGGGAAAGGCTTTAATTTCTGAAATAAATGTACACCTTGAATTTCATCATGTTTAATACTGCATGCAAATCACAACTCTGACTTGAATAAATTTCAACAACAAAGCAGAATTTTGTAGACAAAACAAGATTCACAGAAAATGTTTGATTGCAGATGAAAATGTGGAAATTTTTGGAAAATGACCCTTTATTTAAGGATGCCACTATCGAGCCAAGTACAGAGCAGAAGAAGAGACTTACGGCACTACGTTTACGTCGATACGTTAGTTCTAAAATAGGGGAGATTTTCGAAACAAATTATAAAGCAAAAGTAAGTAATTTGAAGTATTTAGAAAAACTAATAGTTTTTAAATTACTTTTTAAGCTTTCTTTATTGCGGTACACATTTTATAATAAATACTCATACTTAACTTTGGAGTCATATCTCTTATTTCAATGTGTTATATTTGCAGACCAGGTTACTGATGACCAATAATGAAGCATTAGCAGTTGTTTTCCCAGAAGTTTCAATAAAATATGCAATCGGTGCAGCACTATTTAAAAACACGATAATCACACTAGGAACGGAAAAGCACCAACATTACGCTTCATATGATGCTAATCAGGTTAGAACTCATTTGTGTTCATCGTGTGTTTTTTTTATTATGAGTACACATTTGTAATACTCATCAGTTTTTATGTTACCGTGATATTCATACTTGAACACTTAACATCAAAATTCTTTTTTTGCACTCAACGAGTGCCTTTCATTTTAATCATCTCCTGATGATTAAAACTGATCTTGATCTAATTTTTAATCATCTCATGATGTCAACATGGTTGGCGAAACAAGTACGTTAACCCATTACGTCCCAATGGGTCATATACGCCCCAGTTATTTTAAAAAATTGCACTGGGGATATCTTATGTTAAAACTGGCCTTAAATCGGTCCCACTGGTAATATAGTTAGATTTTCGTCTCTTTTAGTCTATTGTATAACATTGGCCACTGTATTAAAATGTTTGTCCTACCAAAGAAACCCAGTGAGATAAAACCAGTCTAAATGTCCCACTGATACATGGTACCCTACTATGGCAAAATGCTGTATTCGTAAAAAAAAAATTCTTAGAAAAATGGCCTGAAAGTTTTTTTATTTATTTTTTTTCTCTTTTTTTGTTTATTATTGCTTAGATTTGCTTAAAATTTGGAGATAACATATTAAAATGTCATATCTATTAGGGGCACCTTAGTTATTTGCGTTATTACATTGTATTACAAAAATATATTGAATACATTGCAGTGGCGGCTCTTCAGGGGAGGCAGAGGAGGCAGTGCCTCCCCTGTGAAAATTACAAATTAGTTTTTTTTATACTTACCTTTATACCCTTATTTATATTTTACCCTTATCTAAACCTACTATACTTTAATTTTATTTAATAAAATTAGTATTTAATATACTACCTATAATACTTTAATTACCTTTCATTTTTAAATTCATATATCAGGTAAAAGATTAATTTATAAAAATTAAAATATGAATAAACACATGTCAAAGGAGTTCCTGCACTATTATTTGCAATATTTTAGCCCTCATAAACAACACAGCGCCTAGTCTATCGCTGTGGTGGCAAGCCTCCGATGCCAATGTTTTCACATATGTATGTATTTATAAGGAATAGGGAAGCGCGAAGCTGCGCAACTACCTGAGTTGCTAACAAATTTAACCCTTAACTCCAATGGCATTAAAGGTCATTTAAAAAACTGCATAGCGGAGGCAAACACGTCCACCTCCCACCTCTCACACGTGACAGCGCAGAAAGCTAGTCATTTTATTTCATGAACCTAACGATCTAACCTACAAAAACTGTATTGTTGTGTTTCGGAAATTTTTGTTAGAGAGTGTCGTTATTCTTGCGGGTTTTTTGAGCGTTTTGAGTGAGGAGGATAATAATTATTGAGTGTTGCATATTACTTACGTAATTCATTATTTGAACGTCTTATTTAATTAATTATACAAAATTATAATGGAAGTAACTGGCGGGTGTAGCAGTTTGTTTCATAAAAATAACAATACGAGTTATCATGACACTCAAATAAATATTCGAACCTGCAATGATACTGTTGAGTATCATATAAAGTACAAATTTAATCGTCTGTCTTATAAGGATAAATTATTTGTTAAATATTTAAGACTACCACTGCCAGGTCTAAGTAAAACTTTAATTAACCAGGGTAAGCCGGCTCGTAGTTTTGTTAATACGTGCTATGATGAATGCAAATGGCTAAGTGGTTCTTTAACTTTAAATAAATTATCGTGTTGGCCGTGTGTATTATTTTAAAATCGTGGAGAAGATGCTTGGACAAAGTTCAGTTGACACATTCAAAAAGTCAGGAACATATAAGTTGTGTTTGTAAATTGCATCTTTTAGGCAAACAAAATATTATGAAAGTGATCAATTCAGCCTGTAAAATCTAACTTAACACAGTCCTGGCAAAAATCCGAATTTTATTTCACTGCATCTTTTAATTGTAAAATAATTTGACGGAAACTCTACACCTTCCCGATGGTTTTGCTGAACCAATAAAATATATTAGGTACATTATGTTAGACAAATGTACTTAATATATTTTATTGACCAAGTAGAGGTCCTTCTCATAATTATGCGGCATATTACTAACAATGTTTACCATCACAAAAATTTAGGAAACAAAAATATTCACAAAACATTTTTGCCTCCTCAAAAAAAAAAAAGTCACGAGCCGCCACTGATACATTGTTTTACCATTGTATTGTATAAGTTACAAAAGTAAAGATGCTTTGGTTAAACGGCATATTGTTTAATACGCTTGTTTACCAAAGTAATTACAACATAAATTCGATTCCAAAACTGTATTAAATCATGTATTGTCGAATACATTTTAAAGCTAAATATTGTTTAATATAAAAAAAAAATGTTGAAGAAGCAATAAAAAGTCACTGTTCAGATTCCTTCATCCAATATGTCAGGAGCATTAGGATTTTCAGGCAAATTTACCCAAAAAGCGCGCCTTGAAGATTTCATTTTTGGCAATAGTTGCTCAATAATAGCTGTTTTCTTTGTCGTTCCAATGCCACGAGGATTTTTGTAAGTTTTTCGTAAAGGAAAGCGTTGCATTTTTTTTTAAGTATCCCTGTTGTTTTTTGCCATTTCCACAATCCTTTGTGCCCTTGATGTCATTGTTTTCCCGAATAAAACAAAAAAAAAACACCCGAAAACCTCTAGTTTCACACAAAACTAAAATAACACTGTCGTGATTGTCTGGTAAAATAGTGTATTACTCTAATACGTATTATTTGACAGATGACATCGAACAGCCTCTCCAATGGTAAAAAGGTGTATTGTACTGTACATTGTTTTACCATTGTTTTTATATCATAAAATATCCAGAAATCCAATGGTATTGCACATTACAGCATTTTGCGATTGGACACAATTTAAAAAAATGTCACTTACATTATTTTACCATGGTAAATCTGACAAAGAGATCATAATACACTGTTTAACCAGGGTTGTAACTAATGAACGGTAAGCTATATTGCTTTCGCAGTTAAAGCTACTGATACAGTTTTGGAAGTTATGCCGATCTATCGTAATAAGTCGAAAATGACATTTTTACGAATACAGCATTTTGCCATAGTAGGGTACCATGTATATACGAGCCCAGTTACATATGTATTGTGTATAAGTGGCCTAATGTTATATTTCCGAATTATTATTTAAACACCTATACATTGTTACTTAAAAAAAGCAAATAAGTTTGTTATGTGATATTAGCAAATACTCAATATTTGCTATTTATGGCATTAATTAACAATAACCCAGATATATAAAGTTGTGTTAATATTACTAGTGGTCCAATTTAAATGTGACTGGGTTCGTAAGTCCCTGGGCCTTGTTAAAAATTATCAAACAGGAAAGATTAAAAACTTCATATCTAGCATTATTTACACATTAACAAACAAAAACTCAATTATTAAACACCAACAAAATTATTTTTTGCGCCAACAAAAAGTGGCATCAAAAGGGTTAGATTCAAAAAAGTGCTACAAGGTTAAATGGAAAAGTGTTTGTGTGTGAATTTGTTCCTACACCAAAGGTTCCAATTCTCCTCTAGTTACCTTCACAATCAAATTTTGTGTTTGTGAATTGTTATTAAAATTTTGTTAAAAAATGTTATAGTTTGAGTTTTAAATAACGGACTAAAAAACAGAAAATTCTACTTTGAATATTTCCAAGTAAATTGTTGTTTTTCGTAGATGTTGTCTTGTTTAGCTCTCACCGAGATAGCACATGGAAGCAACACTAAGCAAATGCGGACCACAGCTACTTACGATCCCAGTACCCAAGACTTTATAATAAACACCCCAGATTTTGAGGCGGCAAAATGTTGGGTAGGAAATTTAGGTAGGTTTTTAATATTTTTCCACATACTAACATATCCTTCAGATTTAAGCAGAATCCGTTTCCAGGCAAACAATGTACTTTTGCACTTTTATTTGCACAACTGTATACCAAAGGACAATGCCATGGCTTGCATGCTTTCATTGTGCCCATAAGGGATCCGAAAACGCTTATGCCTTATCCAGGAATCACTGTCGGAGATATGGGGGAGAAAATAGGTTTACATGGTATAGACAATGGGTAGGCATTAAATTTACTTCCTAACAATTTTAACTTTCAATTTTAATACATAACTTTTATGAAAATAAATTAATCCATTTTAATAAATATTTTAATGCTTATTGAAACTATATATTTTTAATTACTAATTAAAAACCATATTTTTTCATTTAACAACTAACTGAAGTGGTCGAAGGAGTTCAAGGTGCTTGATCAGAATCACCATGCATAGCAAAGGACGATACTTATGTATCACCCCTTGTAATAACTAACTAAAAAATTACAAGCAAGAAGCTTCTAACTAGCTAGGAATACAAACAGAAAGAGCATCGACCATTTTCATACACGATGCACGACCCACCGCATATGAGTTATTTAAGGGATCATTACACTTTGTCAACTTCAAAAAACCTTTTTTTTTTGCGGATTTCGAAAAGAAAAACATTTGAAAAATGCTGTGTAAAAATGCATTTTACATGGCGCAAGCATCGCTG
Source organism: Aromia moschata (assembly GCA_029963805.1). Classification (NCBI taxonomy): domain Eukaryota; kingdom Metazoa; phylum Arthropoda; class Insecta; order Coleoptera; family Cerambycidae; genus Aromia; species Aromia moschata. The sequence goes on along the minus strand of JAPWTK010000790.1, from coordinate 34,697 downwards.
ATTGAACAGCAAAAACTTTGAACGCATTTTTGTATTTTGCGTTGTATTTTTCTCCGAAACTACTTGACCGATCGTTGCAAAATATTAACCACATATTCGTTACATGTATAGGTATAGCCGGAATTATGTCAAAATTTTGATTTTTGCAATTTTTGTAACTGAAAAATCACCCAAAAACACCTTGTTTTTCGAAAACTTCTGTTTCAACTGCCGCCATTCTTAATTCTCATACTGAAGCTAAATCAATTTGACTTTTGTGTTTCAGATAATTCTTCTCTTCAAAACCATCAACACTCACATCACATCACATCAGTTTTTTTTTTTGAGGGGGCTTTGTTGATAACTTAATTATTAGTTTATTCATAATGTTAAATCAAAAAAAAAAATCCATACGTTTTAAGACTGCTTTTATAAAGCCTTCAAAAATGTATGTCCATATCTAATACAGGGGCCATATCAAAAATTGCTTATTTTTCGGGCGGGTAGTGTAATGATACTAATGATCCCTTAAGAAGACTGCAAAATGCAATATAATTCTATCAGTGTGCTGGTGAAACAGGTTGGGTGTCGGGTGAGCGGTCGACGCCTTTCTTAGATAAGAAGTCACTTTGTTGTATTTTTAAACTCTTCTAAAATATATATATATATGTTTATGAGTACCAAAAACAAAAATAATCCACAATCTTATTAGTAAACAATGTTTTATACTTTCGAATATTTCATCTAGGCAGAAAATTATTTGTGACATATTTCATTGTAGGTTTATTATGTTCAAGAATTATAGGATACCTAGGGATAATATGTTGAACAGGACAGCAGATGTGACTCCTGAAGGAGAATACGAGAGCAGTTTCACTGATCCTGGTCGAATATTAGGGGCCGCATTAGAAAATCTATCTATGGGTAGGGTAGGCATCATACAAGAGGTCTCGAACCATCTAATATGCGCAATAACGATAGCTGTAAGGTACGCAGCAGTTAGGAAACAATTTTCTCCCAATGGAGATGGAAACAACAACAACAACAATGAGGAACTGCCAATAATTGAGTATCAACTACATGTACGTATTTCTCGATATTTGATTAAAAACTACAGTAAATATGCACCACGCCACCACTAACTACACTCAACATCCACATATCCGAACTCCATATTTCCGAACTTTTTCTCACGATATTTCCGAACTTGTGCTTCCACACAACCGAACTTGTCGCTGTCAAATGTCGAATGTCGCTGTCGAATGCATATATCTAATACTCCTATATTGCTAGAAGGGTCTGGAGATTGGCGAAATCACCACGGTGCAGACATATATACGTCTGTCTCTCTCTCGTAACTACTTCGAGTCTTACGCGCATGCCCGAGAATTGAACATCCAGTCACACACAGCCAATTACTCGTGATGCTTGCGCACAACAGGTCAAGTAGTCATTTGCTGTCTCACTTACCCCGTGACACCTCTACTTACGGGAACCAGCAATATAGGAGTATTAGATATATGGTCGAATGACCAATGAGCCAGAAAAACCCTTTGCGCATGCGCCAGCAGTTCGGTTATCCCGAGGTGACGAAAGTTTGGAAATGTGGAAGTTTGGCGGAACAGAAAAGTTCGGATATGTGGATGTTGAGTGTATCTGAAGTATTGTGAAAAACCATGCTGTCCGTGTTGTATGACCACATGATTCTAAATATATTTGTCAATCTAGAGCCTGAGAGAGCCTTGTCAATCTAGAATGTCAATAGAGCATGATCAAATGTCTAAAGTTGGCAAAACAAGTCGCGCCACAAAGGCATACGTGTCATAACTGTAATGCAACTAATACCAAAGTAACTAATAGCCTTTCACACATTTGCCATATTTTACTATGCAATTATACCACACTATTCAATGTATTGCATACTGTAGAGGTAATACGACAGCACCAGTTGACAGTACTGCAATCAAATTAAATTGAAGTAACCCTCATCACGAGTTGCCTATGTGTCTTGTCGTCGTAAGCCAACTTTAATCATTATGACCAACATGAATCATGACACTGCATTCTTTTTTTGGTTAGAATGTAAACCAAATAGACTTGATATGATGGCGGCACTTCACTTGGCATAGCGTATTCGTATATTTGTTGTATTTGCCCAAAAACGGCGATGTGTAGAGTAGCTAGTCGCTATATTTGCTTTTTATTTGTACAAATAACGCAATAGGGCTAACAGCAAATACGCGTTTCCGTCCACTTGTCGGTTTTCAATCACACATCAAAGAAGTCAAATAAGGCGAATATTTGCGGTAACCGTCCACACTTCACCAGCACCGTGTTCGTCATGGTCTTTAGTAACTTTGTACTTATGTAGATTTAACATGTACTGGTAATAAGAAGCATTCAGGTAATAAGCTGTTGTCGCTGTCAACACGTCCGTCACTTTAATGCAATTATACCACACTATTCAATGTATTGCATACTGTAGAGGTAATACGACAGCACCAGTTGACAGTACTGCAATCAAATTAAATTGAAGTAACCCTCATCACGAGTTGCCTATGTGTCTTGTCGTCGTAAGCCAACTTTAATCATTATGACCAACATGAATCATGACACTGCATTCTTTTTTGGTTAGAATGTAAACCAAATAGACTTGATATGATGGCGGCACTTCACTTGGCATAGCGTATTCGTATATTTGTTGTATTTGCCCAAAAACGGCGATGTGTAGAGAAGCTAGTCGCTATATTTGCTTTTTATTTGTACAAATAACGTGAATAGGGCTAACAGCAAATACGCGTTTCCGTCCACTTGTCGGTTTTCAATCACACATCAAAGAAGTCAAATAAGGCGAATATTTGCGGTAACCGTCCACACTTCACCAGCACCGTGTTCGTCATGGTCTTTAGTAACTTTGTACTTATGTAGATTTAACATGTACTGGTAATAAGAAGCATTCAGGTAATAAGCTGTTGTCGCTGTCAACACGTCCGTCACTGTATTCACTTGTTCTAAATATTGAATCATATTTGGCATATTTGAGTATTTTGATATATGTGTGGATGGCATGTTTCGAATATTTGCGAATACATCAAATATTTGGACAAATACAGCGACACCCAAACACAAATACGCTACGTCAAGTGAAGTGCCACCATGAGATAGTTGATACACACGATTTTTATTGGGAAAAATATTTTCAGCAATGGCGCCTATTTCCTTACATGGCTGCAGCAGCGGTGTTACGAGTTTTTGTTAACAGCTTCACTGAAACATACCTCTCTGTAGTGGAAAAGTCGGCAACATCAACAGAGTTCGAGGACTTGGTAAGCAACATTAGAAATAATAATGGTTTAAGGGATTTGAAATTTTAATGTCTTTGGATTTAGTAATTTTTATTACCAAAGCGCTTTTCAACACAACTAAGTGAAGTTGTGGTTTCAAAATATTCAGACCATCGATGTCTCTTTAAATACTGTCATTTACTCAAAAAATGGCATTGTTCTTATTAGTGCAATACTTTTTCAATTACCAATTAACTTTTATCAAAATATAATACAGAATTGCATGTAACCATAATGTTAAAATACATACAAAGGATGTATTGACTATATTTTTCCCAGAGTGAAATGGTGTCCGAAATCCATGCTTTGGTGTCCAGCGCCAAGCCACTTCTCTCTTGGACTTGTAGAGATGCTGTTCAGGAGTGCAGAGAAGCATGTGGGGGCCACGGATTTCTTAAGTCGGCAAGATTAGGAGACTTACGAGGCACGGTAGATCCTTCCGTCACCTATGAAGGCGACAACAATGTACTAGTCCAACAAACAAGTAACTGGCTTCTACGACAGTGGCAAGCCGTTAATTCGGGAGGTAAATTGTCTTCTCCCTTGGGTAGTTGCGCATTTTTAACAAATTATGTTGATATCAGGAGTCGACATTGCACAATTAGAAGTAAAGAGGAAGTACGAACACAGCAATGTAAGTATGTAGTTTATTTATATAAGTGTGTAGTTAATTTATTGAGAACAATTATTTCTGCATGAAAAGTGCAGACAGGCATTTAGGTAGACAGTGGGTAGGTTTCTTGCCAACAGCTGAGTTTTTCTAATAGATGAATGTTTTGCCAATTGTATTGCTTCGAGTATTTAGTCAATCAAATTCAATGATTTTTCTTAATGTCAAAATACAGGGTCTAACAAGTCTAGAATAATGGTTTAATGTGAATAACTATAACAATATTAATCTTTTTAACTATTTGTTTTATTGAAAACTCTTTCAAATCAAAGCTCTTTATACTCACTCTATTTGAAAAACTAAGTTGACCTTCAAATAACCTTCGCCAGGGCAAACCCTGTATCTAGTTTTTTAATATAGGTTCTAATTTTCAGTTATAATGGATTGTTATGAGTGGTTGATAGTGTATCTCTTGCAAGAAACCGAAAGACGGCAAAACGAAGTCTTAGCTGGTGGTGCAGACCGCTTCACTGCTCGTAACGAATCGCAAGTGTATAGGGCGGCAGTAGTGTCCCGTGTGTACGGGGAATACGTTGCGCTGAAATATTATTGGTCCAGAGTTTCTAGTGCCGAATCTAGTTTACTGCCAACCCTGAACAGACTAGGATTGTTATACGGTCTTGTTTGTTTAGACAAGCATTTGGTGTATTTCTACCAAGGTGGTTACACTGATCAACCAGTATTCGCACGAAACATGAAAGATTCAGTTTTGGCGCTATGTAAGGATCTGAAATCTGATAGTGTGTCTGTTATTGACGGTTTAGCTCCACCGGATTATGTTGTTAACTCTGTACTTGGAAGATCTGATGGGAAGGTAGGTAGCATTTTCATAATAAACTATAGTGTCAATTCCAGCAAGCCGCAACAGAGGCACACTCAGGTCACTCTTATAACAAAACGCTAGTTTACAGAAAATACATCATAATACAATAATGAATATTCGAATAAACAAAGAAAACAGGAAATGAGATGAATAAATTAACCCTTCCAATGTGCACGACACACATCTGTGCCAAAGCGATTCTGAGTTAACTAGTTGATGCGTCGCCTCGAGCGAGAGGGTTAAAAAAACACTGTCAGTCTCAGTTTCTGAGTTTCATGGAGACCTGTGCCAATAATGGCACTGGATCATTAGGTACTTTACTAAGTTTTCTGCAGTTAAACGCGACACATACCGCTTAACAGTAGTTTACGTTAAAAAAAAAGTCCTTTCAACATCTACTGCCAACAAAGGAGAGTAACGAGAAGTTAACTATATATGGCACATATTTTAGTGAAGTCGGAAATAACCCTTGATATGTACCCTTTATAAATGAACACACATCGTCGCTACAGTCAGAAAGTGACTTCATGTAATCATAGACTTATGACCTATAGCATAAGTAACGTATGACTTTTCAGCACGCATTTGCTGGGCACATCTGGCAAAATAGGGAGCGAAATCAGTTCACAACTGCTCAAATTAATGTTTGGTTCTGTTCCTAGTTCATGCATATTACAAAATAGATCATTTCCTCTGATACACATGTTAGCAAACTTCTCCAAGGCTTCATCAATCTCGGTTTGCAGAAATTCTTTTCTAGATGTTTTCTCTTGTGGCATCTTAATTTTCACGTTACCACACAAATACAAATTCAAAAATGGAGACACGTGATCTGAAAAGTCACGTAACAGTATTGACGAGAAAAATAATAGTGTTGGACTGTATATCACATCTGTATAATATGCGGTGGCAATGTGGTTGCTATAGAAACGGACATCGGCAGCATATTGATTGTTATTCCATCCCTGTCATGACTCGCCGGAATAGACAACTCATTAGTGTATCTACTAGCAATCTATGTAGATGCTTTTATAAATCAGCAATGTGACGAATTTTTAACCCTCTGAGGCCACACGGGTGCAAATTTTTCACCCATTTTCAAATCAAAAAACGAATTTTTTAAAAAGTTTTTTTGAAAAAAACCAATTTATCAATGTAACAATGTATTTTTACGCTTTTGCGAATAAAATATTCAAATTCCTACGAAATTTCTATCCCCTTTTCAAATCGTTGATTAAAAAGATTAAGCCAGAAAGAAGACGTTAGTATTTAAAAAAAGTGAAAACCATATTTGCCCCCGTATGGTCTCTACGTGATTGGAAAGAGGTGTGGCCTCTGGGGGTTAATAAAACAGCATACAAATAATAATAATAATTACCTTTAAAATTAGCTTCTACCACAGTGCTGCACTGAAACTCAAATTACTTGTATTAGTAGTACTTTTTCTTTACCTAATACATCTCTAAAATTAAACTGGTTTCAGCTTTATGAGAACCTTCAAACTGCTTTGATGCAAAACCCTAATGCTATGTCTCGTCCCGAATGGTGGTACGAAATTGTCAACCAACCTGATGCCGTCAGTCTCCAAAGCAAACTTTGAAATTGGTACGCCTCATCTCCTAATAATTGTGACGGGTAAAAATTCTGTTTAAAAAAATGTTAATAAGAGTTCTAAGTAAGTATTTCCATCTGTTTGTTAAATAAAAACATATTTTTATAATTATATTTTTCAAAAATAAATATACATTACATTTTTAAAATAAAGTTCATCACATCAGCAGTCGTTTTATTTATATATAAAAACATTATTTTAACTTTAACAACGAAATAAATATATTACGAGAATCACGTGTTTTTTAAAATAAAAAAAATTATAATACTAACGAGGGAATTCTTACAGTTTAAAACTTTCTAGTTTCTTCTTTTGATAATACATATGCCGTACCTTCCTATCGCCAGGATATTCCTTCTCTTTTTCTGCGTTGGGAACATAGTGCGTCTCAAAAAAAATGTGAAAAATGTCTGCCGACGTCATCATTTAGGTGAATCAAGCCTGTGTCAGACGTCGGCCTCAGATTTTCTAAAAAAAAAAATCCTATTACACCTGAAAGTTCGTAAAAATCTTTGATAAACTGAATGTTTCACAATGGCGTTAACAGTCATAATCTCCATTATTTGAAAAGATACGAACGATCAGAAAATGGATAATCAGAAAGGATACCAGGATATCTGGTTCCAAAGAGGGAACTTGAATTTTCCTTTTCTCGCAAGAAGTATTATACCACTTTCCTTTTCTCTCAAGAACTATTATACCTTAGGTTTTAATACCTTTTGGCCATTTGGCGTGTGAATAATAAAAACTCGTAAAACAGTGATGTTTAGAGTCATTTCAAATCATCAGGAACACCAGAAGTGGATTGAGCCAAACAGAAAAAAATGGAAATTTTTGAGAGATTCCAAATATTAAACTCAAAAAAATAATTTTCGGATTCCCTGGGTATTTTATTAACGAACATCATCATCATCAGTTTCGAAAGGATGAACCGTTTTTGAGACCATTGAACTTTTATCTGAACAATTTAACCATTATGTTTCATATTCGGCTAAAACATTTTCCTCAATATAGTAGCTCAATCAGGCATACATGGGTATGCCCATTGATTATCGTACCTATTTTTTTCAATCATTAACATTTTATTGTCTGATCGATTTGTTATTGTTGTATTGTTTGATGAAAGAATGGAAAAAAATTAAGTGTTTGAAATAAAAAAGGAATGGAGAAACATAAGAACAAAAATTTAGTTTCCCCTTGGCGAAATATCATACCCAGAGTGCCCCATGAGGATTAAAGTAATTTTCTAGCAACAAAATAAATGTGTCTTCGTTTCAAAGCACATTACACACTACAAGCCTTAACAACTAATTATTTGGATATCAAGAATTTTTCTTAATATCCACATTTTTTAAGGATATTTGCTCCAGTTTTTTTTTTAATATTAGGATGTAGTATATGAATAGAAATGATAATATATTTAGAGCATCTCCTGTGTTGCTACATACATACTTTTTTAACATATGCAAGCATAGCAAAAATTAGTTACTCAAGAGTGATTTCAAAACATGCGATTAACTGTTCTACAAACATGTTGTTAGACATTTTAAGCATTGTTGAAGACATTTTGTGATAACAAAATGAGTCACAGCCAGAATACGAATCCTAAGTGTACGCCAAATAATTATTGCACAAAGTCTGTTGAGAAAAACAATTCGTCATATTGATAGCTACTTAAATATTCCTAGTGTAAAAAAGTCTACTGGTGCAGTGTGAAAATTCGAAAAAAAAAGCACAAGTCAGAGAAGGGGCCTAAGCCTCCTGACAAAAACATGTGAAAAGAACAGGAGTATTTTAAGGGAAATTATAGCAGAATGGAACAACAAATCTGGAGTAAATGTATCCAAACAATGTTGTCGAAGGTGGATACACAAACCTTCTACGATAAAATTTTCATATTCCTTTTGAATTATTACAAAAAACAACTTTGAACTATAAAAAAATATCAGAAATTAAATGGTGATATTAATTCAATTATTAATCTCAATGGTAATTGAGAAAAAGAATCAAAAATAGTTGCAAGGTGTTCCCGAATTTTGGTAAGGCAGACTTATTTTGATGAGTTTGTTTGTTTCATGGAGATGAATTTCAAATTCCATCAACCACCCATAAACACATATTAAAAATATAATATTAAAGTGTATACTAGTGATGTAACGAATGTTAGATTTCTCACATTCGCGAATGCGAATGCGAATATTCAAATCCAATATTCGCGAATGCGAATGCGAATGCGACTTTCAAATAAAGCGCGCAAACTGTCATACAGGTTTGACATTTCGTGTCAGCCATGTTTTAACCGAACATAGCCGAGCAGTTACAGGTTGAATGAACGAAGCTAGTCACATTAAAGGCGTATTTTCATGTTAACCGTATTCAACGTACGTTTCAAACCGTATTTAAAGGTTGACGTCAGCAATTGAGGAGCTTGCTGCAAGAACGATGCAGCTCCATTTTCAACGCGTGACGAGGTTAGCTGCTTATAATTTCGATAAAAATATTAGACGTTATTTAACGCAAGTTCGACGCAGCTCAGCATATGTCAGTATGTATACTCCATGCCCGGAGATGTGTGGAATTGGTAAAACGCCTAATATTTTTATCGAAATTATAAGCAGCTAACCTCGTCACGCGTTGAAAATGGAGCTGCATCATTCTTGCAGCAGGCTCCTCAATTGTGATTTCAAGAAAACGAATATTTCTAAACCGTCGAGTTAACCTCAAACGGCCAAACGTCAAGGAAACAAGGTTTTAATTCCAATGGATCGTTTATCAAGTTTACAGTTCTATGTGCTTAGCCAAAACGAGTATTCCAGTCTTTTATTAACATATCTTTTGTTAACAGATCCCCTATTTGTATTTCTGCAATACCGGCATAATCGGGGTCCATTTTCAATGCTTATGGTAAAAATTACCATAAAACAATAAAACATTTGACAAAAACTGGAAACTGATGAATTATATACCTAACCTTACAATCTGTGGCATCTACATTTTTCCCTGTCCAACTAAGATCTTGCAAGAAAAAGACAGGACAAACGGTTCAAACACAAGTCCCGGATGTTTTTAAATGTGGTTCAACACGCTGGAAGAATAACGTCACCGGTTAACAAGAAAATGCAATGTTTTGGAACGTGTTTGAACTGTATTACCAAGAAATTTTTTTGTTGAAGACTGTTCCATAATCATTTTTTTATTCAAATATTATAAGTAAATAAAAAATTAAAATCATATCAGTTGTATTATCATTCCATATCCATCCAATCCATATATAATTTCCTTTTTGTTTGTCAAATACATTCGCCAAATATTCGCATCGTTTCTTGCGAATACGAATGCGAATGCGAATGGCAAAAAATATGCGAATAATCGCGAATGCTTGAAGCGAATGCGAACATTCGTTACATCACTAGTGTATACAGAGTGATTCACTTTGGTGTTCACTGCCCTATACCTTTTTAATTTGTAGGAAAAACTACAGCATATCATATATATTTGAAAAATGTTTGAAAATCAATCAAAAAGAAATACAATATTCGACTTTTTTTTTTAACGAGATGGTACTCTTTTTCTTTTTGGTTCTTATACAAAATTCGTTTCTACTTATAGAAATGTAAGGAAATTTTCACTTTTGAACTGAACATTTGAAAAAAAACTATACACAATTATTCAGAAAATATTTTGTGCAGTGAGCACAGTTTGCCATGAAAACTGTCATAAAATTCATTTGAAGCAGATGATACAGCAAAAACAGGTTTTGAAAGCTGCCCAAAAATGATAAATTATGGATTTTTTGAGGTTTGTTTCAAATGATTAAAAAAATAATTAGTTACTGTTATTAGTACTTAAACTAAATTGTTCTAACAAAAACGTTTTTTTAATAATGTGAAATGACACTCAAAAAATTCTTAATGTATCACATTTAGGATGGCTTTGAAAACAATCATGTCGATGTTGCTGCGTTGTCATCAACTTAAAAAGAATTCTATGCGTGTTCATGGCAAACTACGCTTACTGTATAAAACAATTTCTGAATTTGATATTATATAGTTTTTTTTTAAGTTCAAAAGTGGAAGTTTCATTACATTAGTCTAAGTAGAAATAAATTCTCTATTAACAAGAAAAAGAGCACCATTTATTTGAAAATAGTATTACATATGGCTTTTTTTATATGTGGTGATAGATGTTATTTAAAATTACCATTCGATAGATTTTCAGTTGTCAAACATACATGGTATGCTGTAGTTATTCCTGCAAATAAAAAAGATAAAAGAGCATGAATACCGAACTGAATCATCGGGTGATTCAGTTCGGTATTCAGTTCAGTTCATAGTAAATCAAACGAATTTGGCTTTGTTCTTACCTTGTGCCACATATCTATGAGATCCATCCTCCACTAGGACATTATAAAACGGTTGATCATCTTTAAGGTGTAATTTATCCACATTATTCTTAGCCTGCCACTCAGCTGCTGCTAAACACACAGGGTCCCAGTCGTAAATTACGCATTTATAGTTAAGTGTCATATGCTCCATCACCATTCCGACAGCGTACAGGAGGTTGGATGTTCGTTGAGCGGCCTCTACTTGATCGAATAATCCCGTATCAGTTCGAGCATGGTGCGCCTCATAATCCCTTAGCATATGAACAACTCTGAAAAGAAAAGAATTTACAAATAAGTATGTCTCATGATGAAGACTTAACATTTGAGAACATTAATAGCTCAATAAAAAAGTTTATTAACCTATTTATAACATTTTTTGTTGTTTACTATTCTCCAACATTCTGTTAACAACCAGCATGGTGTAAACACATGTTTAGATAGAATTTACATTTATAATTACAGAATAGTTTATACATACAGAAATATTCTACAACAAAACCACCTGATAAATAAAACTTAAAATTGACCCCAAATTAAAAAAAAAAAAAAGCTACAGATTTTTGTCAGATTACACTTTAACGTTTTAGAATAAATTAGTTAGCAGTGACTAGAAATTAACAAGTAACTAATTATAATGGTAATGTAAAAAAGCACCACTTAACTTTGTCTATAACATAATTATTTCTTAAGATCTAAATTAGATCTTGAGACATAATTGAAGGGTACAGGAATAAAACAGGGAGTCCATTTGAGACGATTTTGCGATAAGTGGTGCCATTTGTAGGTTTATTTCTAATCTTTCTACCTGTCAAATATCCAGGTTTAAAAGTGGCAAGGTCCCATACTTTTTTACAATAATAGATACGGCCCACAGCCATAAAAGTAGAAATGTCCATGCGTAACATGCATAAAATAAGGAGGGTCCAAAATATTACTGGTATGTCGACGTATTTCTAGTAAACAATTATTGCATCAGTCTGGTTTGATTATTAGCCCGAAACAGTACTTTACAAGTTTAGCTACTGTGAATGTGAAGTAATACTAATATGGCAAGTGTAAATAGTAAAACTGAGCAAAGTACAAAGAAAAGAAAGAACTAGTAGAACACAAGAGGGAATGAAAAAGCTTAGATTGGCATGTCATGACGAAGGTACACCCTGCTTGTGTAAGCGATTAAAATGTTTTGAGGCAATAAGCTTACATTCTAATACAATTTTTTATTTTTTACATGTCCGATTTACTAGAATAAAAGAATAAAATAGAAAGAGTAACTTTTCTCAGAAGTAGGTATTTGTGGCATTCCCTGTTTTATTCCTGTAACCTTCAATTATAATGATTCTTAAAATAGAGTTATGTTAATAAAAGTACCTTAAAATAGCCCGCAGAATTCAAAAAGTTCATAAAATAAAGAAGCATACTATTTAAAATAACAAAGTTGGAGTCAATTTCCAATATAACCAAATAAACATATTTTGTTTTAAGACCTGGAACCATTTTATTTATTCTACCCCAAAATTTTGTTTTAACCAGAAAATCAAAAACAATTGCCAACTTTAGATCAAACTCAGAAAGAAAGTTTTATTCCAATTTTACATCAAATTTGAAAGACGAGATTTAATAGATAAAAATGATTTAGATGTAGGTTTTTTAATGTATGTACAGTTGCTCACGAAAGTCTAAATATACCATATAAATATGCTGGATCAAAGAGTTAGTAAAATAGTTAGAATACGGGATTGCCAGTAATATAATAGTTTTATATTAAAACAAATTTTAATACCATAAAATTGACAAGAAGTTCGGGAATTTATATATGTAGAATAACAAAATTTAACTTAAATTTATTTAAAAAAGAAAACTGCCACGAAATCTCACGAAAATTTACATACATGACGTTAGATGGCAGTGCGATAGTGAATAATTTCGGTTATTTCCAGAAACATCTATAGGTGCAGGACGTGTATAGTGTGTGTGTGTTGCGCATATATAGTTATTACGTAAATCTGTAAAATGAGTGCGAAAATAACGAATAGAAAATAAATATCCACTGACATTAGGGAACTGGTAGTGAAACTCAGAAATGAAGGCAAGTCTCTGGGCGAAATCGCGAAAACATTAAAAATACCGCGATCTTCTGTACAGACAGTGTTACGCAATTGGCCTGCAACAGACCCCGTAGTGAACGTCTTTCTCTATTAACACAGAGGGAGCAGAGGGAAATTGTGAAGCACATTAAGGCTGAACCACAAACAAGTGCCGTGAAAATAGCACAAGATATCACAGCAAACTATGGAAAAGCCGTCCATGCCGAATGTGTCCCTCGAGTGCTGCGAAACAACAGTTATTATGGACGTATTGTGAGACAGAAACCATACATCAGTGAAGTAAACGAAAAGAAAACACTTTGCCCGTAAATATGAAAATGAGGGTCCAACGTTTTGGGAAAAATTTCTCTTTACAGAAGTTCTTTTTCCCAAAACGTTGGACCCTCATTTGTACCCTAATACTGTATGTACAGAAGATCGTGGTATTTTTAATGTTTTCGCGATTTCGCCCAAAGACTTGCCTTCATCTCTGAGTTTCACTACCAGTTCCCTAATGTCAGTGGATATTTATTTTCTCTTCGTTATTTTCGCACTCATTTTACAGATTTACGTAATAACTATATATGCGCAACACACACACACACACACTATACACGTCCTGCACTATAGATGTTTCTGGAAGTAACCGAAATTATTCACAATCGCACTTGTGTGGCAGTTTTCTTTTAAATATTTTGTTATTCTATATATATTACCGAACTTTTTGTCAATTTTATGGTATTAAAATTTGTTTTAATATAAAACTATTATATTACTGGCAATCCCGTATTCTAACTATTTTACTAACTCTTTGATCCAGCATATTTATAGGGTGTATTTAGACTTTCGTGAGCAACTGTGTGTAGGCTTTTAAATCTGATGATGAAAATCAAAAGTTTCAGAAACTGACAATAAACCTGAGGACAAATTACAAGTTAAACTTAGTAGATTAATAAAGTTGCCTGTATAAATATTATATCACTACCACCATCAATATCATAAAAAAGGGATCTAATCAGTATCTTGCAGGCAGGTTAATAACAAGTAAAAAAGAAATGCCTAACAAAGAAGCTACATTTATCAAACAAAAAATTAAAAAACACTAAAGTTTTTATATTTAGGTACTACCTAGATATACTATAGCAAACAAAAATAAAGTCCAGAAATGAGAGAGAAATAACTTGTAATGAGCATAATATTATACTTAATTATTTCACCTACCTTTGTGCTTGCTCTGGTACCTCAAACTCTTGTGACAAAAGAAAATGTTCTAAAGGCTTAGTATCCATATTGTGAAGCATATAAAGCCTGGCTAAACTCACCAAAGCAGAGATATCCTTCGGATTTACCAGTTTTAATAATTCTAGACTTGACCGAAGCCTGGTAATTCTTCCATTGGGGTGAGCATGCTGTCTGGCCGACACCTCGAGATTATTGGCCATTCTCTCAACGACTTGTACCGCCGTGGCCATAGGAAACAAGTCTCTAGACCCTGAGAATCTACTGTGAGGACAAGCTCCTTTCCTAACTACCTGACCTCCGTTAAACACATCGATATAGTACCAGTCCGAATCGGGGTCAGAGCTCTCACAGAATCTCAATAAAAAGTGAGCCGGGAAACTGATGGGCTCACAACGCAGACCCAGACGCCTTGCCACAGCTTCAAAAATAATGGCAAGCGTAATAGGTAACCCCTGTCTTTTTTTGGAGGACCTCGTTTATGAACGAATTTTGTGGCATGTAGTATGCTTGATTGTTGCCACTAAAGCCCATTTGCTGAAAAAGTACCTCTCTCATAACGGATATGAGTTGACGACACTCATTAACATTCCACTGGTTCTCGCATCTGTTTTCAACACGCCACAAATCCAACTCTTCCTGTGATGCTTTAAATAAGGAATGTCTGGGGTTAGATACTCGCAGAACTTTCTTGACCTCATCACCCAGGCGATCAAGCTCTGCAGTAATGTCTTCAAAAGTTACTTCCACGTTTGGCTGGCACCATTGTGCAACAAAAACAGCTCCAATTTCTAGGACTTGTCTGGATTGCGGCAAAGATATGTAATTATTCCAAACTTTTGTCAAGTGCAACTGTCTAATATACCTTAGAACTTTGCTGGCATAATACTGTAAAGTTTTATTACCAGGGGTACTAAAAATGAAACAGAACTATAATTTACCATTACCTAAATTGCTAGTTACTACTGAAGTAACTATCAGGGGTAAGCACAATATGCAAAATTATATCATACTAAATATTTAAAATTTTCTACAACAATTGAATACAAAATGTTGTATAAACGAGAATATTCATTACATCAACACGCATGTTTTTAATGTTTTTTCCAATAAAATGTCTGTTAATGTATCGAATTCTAATACTAGTAAAATATAATCACACTAAGTTTAACATTGAACCTCGCAAGATAAAATATTATTTTGAAATGGCCTCATATTCATGTCTGGTTCATAACATTCCAATGTACATATGTATTTAACAATGAACATTTTAATGTATTTAAAAAAAAAATACTCAAATGATCTCGGTATAGAATTGTGAATTTTTATGTGTAATTTCTTGGAATATAGTTATTACCATTATCAGATTTTAAACATGCTAAATTTAATTTATGTATGTTGCTAGAGTTCATATGTAAACCTAAGTCAGTTATATATGAAATCTAAAGGTAAAATAGCAGTTAATTGGATATTTCTGTTAACTTACCACTATTTTTTAAAAAAATACTATACGAATTAATCTATTGACTATTTAATAACCTACTCTAAGCTCAATGTAGGATAAGTACTAATTTTTATTGGTTTTACGTTTTATGTGCAAGTGGTGTTCTAAAAGGAATATATAAAAAACATTATCCTTCACCTGCCATATGTAAAATAATCTCAGTTGTCTTTTTTGTATAATTTTTTTATAGCACAGTGTATGGAGTTTTTGTCTTTTTTTTTGTAAGTTTTCTTAAAGATTCGTTATTTCTCCTACTTGAACTGATTGAGGCAAAAGTAGCAGTATATGTGTTTATTTGTCCAAAATTTGAGAATAATTGTTTCTTTCTATATCATCTTATTAAATCATATGTGATACCATTCGAAATCGTTTTTTTAGTACCCTTTGTCATGCCCCTCTACTTTTGTACTAGAGCATTCCAAACCAAACTAAATACAGTAAAACTTTGTTAAGACGCTCCTGTTTAAGATGTTTTCCCGCATAATACGCTCTTTTCGTCGGGCCCTTGAATTTTCCTATGCTAATACAGTATGCCGGTAAGACGCTCTGTTTTGTTGGATAAGATGCTCTTTTTTCGCCGCAGATAGACGGTGAATATAGGTGTTAAGACAATCAATGGGTGAGTACAATAAGTCGGTGAATATAGGTGTTAGATGTCAGGGTATTTGTTTACATGACACATAATGTAACATGAGTCACTCTTAGTCGGGCATTGGGTATAGAAACTGAGGAAACTGAGGAAATTCTCCAAAATTTCCCCGATAATGCAGACCCTTGTAACTAGCAACACTCGCACTATTGATGACATGATCGCCGACGCCACCACCGACCCTGTGGGGAGTGAGAGAGAAGAAAGTGACTCTGAAGAAGAGGACGATCATTCCCCAACACCTACAGTTTCTGCTGGCTTGCAAAACGTGGGCGAGCTCAGAAATGTTATTTCCACCCTGGAAAATGCAGAGGACATACTAATTTACATTAACAGAATTGACAACTTCCTCTCCACACACGCTACCAAGAACCTCAAACAAAGTGCCCTTGACGGTTTCTCTCTGTTAGTGAGTAAGCACTGTACATCCATATTATTCATGTGAGTATTTATCACATTCCTGTACGAGTATTAGACATTTTAATAAATTTTACTTTCAAATTTTGCAATCATTTTCTATTTTCGAGCATTTTGAGATTTTTTTTACTTTCCCGGATAAGACGCTTTCCCGCTTAAGACGCTCTTTTGCGCCAGTCGCTTGAAGAGCGTCTTAACGAGGTTTTACTGTATCAGTGACTCTTTTCCATATATTTAATAAAACCAAAATTCAGGAATCATACACCATTTGAGTCATTATGATACAAAACTAATGAAAGCCAACTTAAACGCAATGCAGAATACTTAAATAATTTAGTTTGGTATTTAACATTATGACTATGTGTTGGATATTTTTATAAGTAAAAATAAACTTGTTGATACAGACTAAATCAAAATAAAAAAATCGAACTACTCAATTTGCAAACTTTTGTTATTTGACGTGCTAGGATAGTGATTCATTTCTATAACTTCACCTCTTAACCTCTAGTGATGCATATGAAGATTACTTGAAAACATGTAAAGCATTGTTTGAAAAATTTTCATTTTACTTAAAGATACGGCAATTTTTAAATTTTGAGAGAATCTCAAATTCCACGAGCCGCCTCCGCACTGGATATGTTTATTTCAAGTTCAACAACAATATTAAACTGAATTATTTGCAGACTAGTAAGATTACTGTTAAATTTACCATCGAGCTGACAGTTCTCAATTAGATGTTTTGTGGTCCTCAAACACAAATAACAAATGAGACACCTAGTAAAATAAATATTTTCCACCCCCGGGTAGATAGGCTTCGTCATACTTTAGGGAAAACATTTATTGTTAATTGTTATTAACATTAAAGGTGGGCCAAGAAATATTTATTGTTAATTGTTATTATCTGTAGTAGATTCACTGAGTTTGTGATGTACCTACGTAACTGTAAATATTCTTTTTTTTAAATTATGACAATATTTTCAAATTTTTGTCACATAGAAAGTGCCATTGACGGATTTTAATGAGTAAGTACCAAAGAACCAACGTTAAAACACATGTAAAATATATGGCATTGAAGAAAGACACCTACTACCATTTAGGTGGATAAAACATTACAAAATAGCTACGAATTATAGATATTATTCAGGAATATGATATATCATTTAACATTATTTATAACAACTCTGTTACATTTCTTATTCAATTAGGATGTGCCTTTTTAATTTATCCCAGTTTCCCATTGGCTGAAGCTATTAACAGTGGTGTTACATATAAATAACACCAATGATATATCGTACCCCTGGTTAACTATGATATCTATAAATTTAATCTATTACAATAAAATACATACTTTAAGGGCACTACTTCAATACTCTTAATGGGAACATCTGTATTAACAATATCCATAAGATCCATCACCAGATAATTATAGACTTCTTCTCGTTCATGCAAAATCACACTCCATTCATGCAAATCTGAATCCGATATTTCATACTTTTTATAAAATTTAGGTGGCATTTTTTCCAACATAGTACGAGTTCTCTTCCTAAGTTCGTAAATGTACCGCACTTCATATTGGAAAACAATGTGCTTGTTTTCTAGAATGCTCTTAAGTTGGGGCCACCTACAAACAGAAAAAATCAAGATACCGAATAATGTTTATGTACATCTCATTACTTTTGAAATAGTTTGGTTTTCCAGATTTTATTGCTATTTGTAACAACACTCTGAAAATGACGGCACGTTAAGGAAAAGTGAACCACATCTTCCACCGATATTTTTGGGTTTGTTAGGATTTTCTCTACAATTTCCACTGGGAGCTGTTCCATGTTATAATGTTTGACTTCAAATTTAGCGTGAATTATTATTATTATTATTATGGTAAATTATGTGCAAATTATCTTGCAAAAATAACCGCTATCAGTTTATTCACAAAGAAATTAAATCACACCGATTATCTGTCAACCAATGTTACCTCTGACCTCTGACCCTTTAACCCGTTCCGTTTCTGCATGATATTCTCCAGTGGGTAGTGAAACTAAGCACAACGATTTTTTACGACCTCCACGTATAACCATAAACAAATATGTATGTATTACACGGTATTACAATTATTGCTCAGCGTGAACGTGAACTCAGCAGCTGTCTAGCGGAGTCTGTTTGAGGTAACCTAACCTGTGTCGACTTTCGTTGTGTCGGTAAATGGAAAGCACCCATTCTAGTCTTCTAAATTATATGTCAAATCACTAACCTAAAATGGGAAAATTGGAATTAGTTCAAACTTTGAAAAAAGATATTGGTAGAGTGTGGAATCTTAGTTGGCATCCTAAGGGAGAAGTTCTGGCTTCTTGCGGTGAAGATAAAGTAATTAGAATCTGGGCCAAAGATTTAACTGGAAAGTGGACTAATAAAGTGGTGCTTACTGATGGTCATAAAAGAACCATAAGGCAAGTGGCCTGGTCCCCTTGTGGTAATTATTTAGCTTCTGCAAGTTTCGATGCAACAACGTGTATTTGGGATAAAAAGAGTGGCGAATTTGAATGTAATGCTACCCTCGAAGGGCATGAAAATGAAGTAAAAAGTGTAGCTTGGTCGAAATCTGGGCAATTGCTTGCTACATGTAGTAGAGATAAATCTGTGTGGGTATGGGAAGTAGCTGATGAAGATGAATATGATTGTGCTGCTGTGCTCAATGCTCATTCACAGGATGTAAAAAAGGTATAATGTTTAGTTCAGCATTCCTTTAGCACTATTTTGTTTGCAAAATATAAGATAATTGGAATCATTTTCAATTATATCTAACATTTTTTGAATGATGATATAAAGGATATCAACTTGTCGCTCCAAAGGACCCGCACACACCTTATGGAAAATGGTTCTCGGTCAATTTTTTTAAACTGGGAATCCGTTCTCCTTGATGTCCCGATCAAAAGTCTCAATGGGCACAAAGTCCAATAATGGACAGTTTTCGAGTAATTGGACGCTTGCGGTCCACGCGTGAGTGGGGCATTATTTGAAGATAAATGTCCAATTCTGCTCTTTTATATATCATAAAAATATACTGATAGCCCGTGATTCTAATTTTTAAATATTCAGAATTAATTTAGGACAGATTCATACCTAATAATCATGATTTAGATTTTCTGAAGATAAATTATGAAAGAAAAGATTTGGAAGCTTTTAAGTTTTCTTACTGCGTACTGGAATTAGCGTTATCCAAGGAGCACCACGAGGAGGTTTCCAGTTTGCTTTCCAGTTCCTCTCTTGTGTGTGTGTGAGTGTGTGTGTGCATGTGTGTTTGTATATGTGTTTATGTTTGGCTGTGTGTGTTGTGTTTGGGTGTGTGTTTGTGTTTGGGTGTGTATGTTTGTTTGTTTGTGTGCGCACAAACATACACACACATAAGAGGAGCAAACTGGAAACCTCCTTGTGGTGCTCCTTGGATAACGCTAATTCCAGTACGCAGTAAGAAAACTTAAAAGCTTCCAATTTTTTTTTCATAATTTGTCTTCAGAATCTAAATCATGATTATTATGTATGATTCTATCCTAAATTAATTCTGAATATTCAAAAATTAAAACCACGTACTATCAGTATATTTTTATGATATATAAAATAGCGGTATCGGACATCTCCAATCTCCAACTAATGCCCCACTCACGCGTGGACCGCAAGCGTCCACACAAAAAATTACTGTCCATTACGAAAACTGTCCATTATTGGACTTTGTGCCCATTGAGACTTTTGATCGGGACATCAAGGAGAACGGATTCCCAAAAGTTTCAAAAAAAAAATTGACCGAGAACCATTTTCCATAAGGTGTGTGTGGGGTCCTTTGTCAGACTGTTACAAAATTAAATCTCAATTTTGTAACTCTGTCAATTAGCTCTTAGAAAGATATTTACTTAAATGTGCACTTTCAAAACATTGTTTCAAGAGCATTAGGCATTATAGTTTGTTATTAGTCTGTATATTATTTTCTGCTCTTACACTTTGTCCACTTTATAGGTAATTTTTCATCCAGAAAGAGACTTACTTGCTTCTGCATCTTATGACAATACAGTAAAATTATTTAGAGATGATCCCTCCGATGGAGACTGGGTATGTTGTGGTACCTTGTCAGGGCACGAGTCAACTGTATGGGGTATAAGTTTCGACGGTAATGGCAAAAGATTAGCCTCATGCAGTGATGACCAAACGGTAAAAATATGGAAGGAATATCTTCCGGGGAAATCCAGAGGGTGTTGCGACTGTAGATGGGGATTCTACTTGGAAGTGTGTATGTACCTTGGCTGGATATCATGGTAGAACAATATACGACATAAGTTGGTGTCCAAATACAGGACTTATCGCTACAGCATGTGGAGATGATGCCATTAGGATGTTCAAGGAGGATGAGGGATCTGATCCAAATTCCCCCTCATTTAGTCTGTTGTGCGCTGTTGATAGAGCACATAATCAAGATGTAAATTGTGTGGCTTGGAATCCTGTAGTTTCGGGACTTTTGGCATCATGTACTGACGATGGTGAAATAAAAATTTGGACTCTAAAGGAATAAACGTGCACCTGCATAAAAAACTCGGTTCAGTTTTTACACTAGGATATGTGCTGTTATGTTTTTAAATTTTAAATATCAATTTTTTTAAGCCATAATTCACAATTCCTCTGGTCTTTGCGGGGCTCTGCAATACGCCACTGCCGCATTGGAACGATTCGACCCTTTTGATGTAATATGTGCTTATTTTTTATGAACCGTTGTTAAATTACATTTTGCTTTTAATACATCAAACTAATAATGCAATTTCAGAAAGCGGTTAAAGTGTAAAAACAATATCAAATTTCAATTAGTCTCGTCAGAGCAATCGTGTAAAGAAACTGTATACAAAAATAATAAAATTTTGGGGACTGATAACAGAGAAGAACCGGAAACTCAAATATTTGTATTATAAAATAATACTAAAACTTTGCAGGGTTGTTTGTTTATAATTTATATTGTTGATTTTGTTAGTATCGAATCCTATAATATTACGTACGTAGTTCTGTAGTGTGGTTAGGTAACTATAATTTTTATTTTGTTATTACAAAGTATAGTATTATATATTGTTTAGGAATTAAGCTTCAAAAGGAAAGAATTATGAATATATTTGAGTTGAAGATATTGAATATCTTATATGTGTTCTTTTTTTGCACCTTAATGTTTTAAAACCATTTTAATTTTGTATATGGTATTTTTTACATTGGCGATGCATGTGCGAAGAAATAGTAGTTTTTTTACGATTTTTTATTTACCCACTTACTAGTCACCATTTATTGAACTAAATGAGTTCATATACTATCTGGTGATCTTGTATCCAACACTAGATTATGACTATGTGGTACGCTACTGACCACGCATTATATTTCGTCCAACTCCGACTAAATTGTAGTTGCGTGTGCGTTACCGCGTATTAGTGCATTCGTGCCATTTATTACCAACTCGTTACAGACAATAGAGTAGGTGACAAAAAATGGAACAGGTTCCAATTTTTTTGTCGGGCCGTCTTTTTTAGTCGTCTGTGATGTCTCATTTAAACGTATACGGTGCATTCATACAGACTAAATTGTAGGAGTGTGTCCCCCGTCTGCCCTTATCGTTTTTATAAATTTTTGGTGTTTGTTGGTGCTTTTATAAAATTATGGTTATGGCTCACGGGATACAAATAGAAGATATGATATCGCGCAGCCGGGCGCCATGACTGTGACGTCAGCTTGTGCCCACTTTTGTCAGCCGAGGAGTGTGTTCTGAAGGCAACTTGATAAGTTTGTGCTAGTTTTTATATTTTTGAGAGCAAAAATCTGTTAAAATGAGGTGTGCTGTATACGGTTATAATACGAACAATCGTTCTAAAAACAATTTCAAGTTTTTTGGCTTTCCGAAAGACGAGAAATTGAAAGCAAAGTGGAGGCATCTGTGAAACGCGAAGATACATTCAGTGTTAATAATGGACCATTCCGCGGTAATCGATACCAAGGAACAAAAAAAAATAATTTGCGAATATATGTTAAAATAGAAAATTAATATAGGTATTAGCTATTATATTATTAGGTATAATAGGTATTATATTCTCAATTTGCATAATTCAAAAGAAATTCATCAATATTTTCGCCGATAAACATATGAGAAACCCAAGACAGAAAAGAACAGAAGAAGCAAAAGGAAACCCGAAAAAACAATAAAAATTATAGAACAGAAACTATCTAAAATCTTATAATACTAGTTTTAATAGTTTATATTAATAAATAAAGCCTCAAAGTGTACATAAGCTTTTGTTTAATTTGCACTCGTAACACCCGTCACAAATCTTGTAACACCCGTCACAAGTTTTGCTTGCAAAAAAAAAATGTAAAACACAATATATCCACAAATCTCTTACAATTATCAGAAATGAAGATTATTTATCTCTCTACTTAGCTATTCATTTTTTTACAAAAACTTCTAATTTAGCTGAACTCTGATGTTTAGCCAACAAGGTAGTATATTTTGCAAAAGTACAAGTAACACCCGTCACAGGGCTTATACCTATTATTGCATCTAAACGCCTGAGTAATTCATTTTTCTTTTAATTAAAATATCATTGAAATGAATTGAATTATACCCAAAACGCAGACAATTTTGTTCTAATTGAGGAATTATAACAATTAGAATGCGTACAAATGTAATACCCGTCACCGCGGAATGGTCCTAATGCCAAAATTTGTTCAAATCACTTTGTTGACGAAGATTATGAGCGAAATCTAAGACATAAGTTGCTCGGATATCAACTGAAAAGATTTAGATCTTTGAAGAAAGAAGAAGATAAGCGAAATCTAAGACATGAGTTGCTCGGATATCAACCGAAAAGATTTAGATCTTTGAAGAAGAAAGAAGTTGTTCCATCAAAAAACCTTCCCAAAACATATCTATTCAAATAAGTAATTTATTACTTATTTGAAAAAATAATATTTCTTTAAATCGCTCTACTGTAAAAGTGTATAAATATATAAAAAAAGTGATAGAAACAAAAAAAATCCATGTATTATTATTTATTAAAATCCGTAATCATATCAAGTTGTCTGGATCATATCTGTTTCTAAAAACAGCAACACAAATATTGTTTTTTAGCCAGAATCATTTTATAAAGTAGCTGTATTTTATTTTCATTGAACTGTGTAAAGTGACAACCACTAGTGAATTAAAGTAACAAAGTATAGAAACCAACAGAGCGCCTACCAAATTGACACGACTTTTTTAAAATGCCACTGGACGTGACACTGAGATATATTTTTTTACAAATTAAATTCAGATGATACTTGCTCTGATTGTGGATAAAACTTTGTGTTACATTTGTTTTACATATGTAGTTTCATCCATTCAAGAAAATTAAACTCTCGAATTTCGTTTTCGCGGGTAAACATCCTTTCATGAACAAGCTTTCTAAAACACTTACAATAAATTATTGTATATACATTATTTCATCGTTCCAATTCCACGGTCGATATTTATCAAAAATGATCTCCACATATGTAACATTTCTACATAAATAATACGTTTAATGAAAAATAGCAAAAATATAATGGAAAATAATACGACTTCTTATGGCAAATATTGGGATCGTGAGCACAAGGTGACGTCATTGCGCAAAGCGGTACGTATTTCAACCGCCTAGATATCATACCTTCTATTGTAATACCGTGGTTATGGCTCAAGTTCGACCCTGGCATGTACCATTTGGTTCTAGCCCTAGTGTGTACACTCGACATCCGCATATCCGAACTCCACATATCCGAACTCACCATATTTCCGAACTTTTTCTCACCATATTTCCGAACTTGTACTTCCACACAACCGAACTTGTCGCTGTCGAATGTCAAATGTCGCTGTCGAATGACCAATGAGCCAGAAAAACCCTTTGCGCATGCGCCAGCAGTTCGGTTATCCCGAGGTGACAAGAGTTCGGAAATGTGGAAATTTGCGGAACGGAAAAGTTCGGATATGTGGATGTTGAGTGTATGTATTAGGGCTAGAACCAAATGGTACATGCCAGGGTCGAACTTGAGCATGCATGCTGCAGTGAATAAATAGTGACTTACTAAGTAATATTGTTTTCTCTTACTTTTCCCGCATCTGTTGTCATACTTTTACACCTCGTCGTCCTCATATAGGAATTAACTTCTTGGGATTCCATTTCTTTTATTTTCTCGGTGTTTTAGCGACTTTACGTGCTTTTCACATTGTCCTTTTCTGTAAACATGTAAGTAACACTTGCATATTTCACAGTACACAGTGGAAGCTTTAACACTTCAAATCTGGAAAACCCTGCACAATTTTTTTTAATTGATAAGCAAATGGGGCAGGCGTTTTAACCATCGTTATAATATCAATTAAGTATAACAATCAGTAATGCACAATTACAGGCGCGCGACCTTCAAGGACTAAATAAATACGGAATTCGCGTCACAGTCGTCCCGGCCCCCGCCGCTGCTGGCCGAGCCACGGCCACCTGGAATACGGGATACCGATACGCGGCCGCCTGGAAGACGGTCGGTATCCGAGAATTTTGTTCTTGCCCTAGTATGTACATATTACATACACTCGAACCCCTCTTAATTCACCAAATCCGTGCATCATCACCTCGCTTAGTAGCGAAATTTAGTCTCGCTTAAGTCGCGATCATAACGTCAACTTTTTCGTGTTTTAGCTGCAAAAAGAAATATTTAGATATACCACAGCACTTGTTGTAATGAAAAATGAGCTAACTGAACAAAAAAAAAATGTAAGTATACCCAGTCGTGCGTGACAAAGTTCAATTTTCCACTTGAATGAATATTTTAAAGGTTAAATATTTTTTAAAAGACACCTAACCTATTTTAAAGGTTATCTGTCCATATTTAATGTATTACACAATCATTTTTTTCAATAAAAATTGTATTCATGCGAGAATCCAATTTCCAAACGTAGTTCTAAAACTTTTACAGGCGGCGACTTAACCGGGACGGTTTCGCGACATAATAGGGGGAAACGTGGTGAAATAAGAGAGGATGTAAATTAAGCGAAGGTGAATTAAGAGGGGTTCCAGTGTATATGTATGTACACTCGAACCCCTCTTAAGTCGCCAAATCCGTGCATCACTACCTCGCTTAAGTCGCGATCATAACCTCAAATTTTTTGTGTTTTAACTGCAAAAAGAAATATTTAGAGATATACCACAGCACTTGTTATAACGAAAAATGAGCCAACTGAACGAAAAATCAATGTAAGTATACCCAGTCGTGCGTGACAAAGTTCAATTTTCCACTTGAATGAATATTTTAAAGATTAAATATTTTTAAAAGACACCTAACCTATTTTAAATCAATAAATGTATTACACAATCATTTTTTTCAATAAAAATTGTACATATTCATGCGAGAATCCAATTTCCAAACGTAGTTCTAAAACTTTTACAGGCTGCGACTTAACCGGGACAATTTCGCGACCTAATAGGGGGAAACGTGGTGAAATAACAGAGGATGTGAATGAATGAAGTACACTCGAACCCCTCTTATTGAAGGTGAAATAAGAGGGGTTCGAGTGTACTTCATTCTTCATTCATTAGGTTTGTTCCAACAGAATACTTATGAACCATTCTTGAATGAGTAATGAATTATTTTGTGCACATGTGTCAACTTAGTATTAGTTCTGTACTAATTTCTGGTATGTGATGGAACAGCGGATTTCTCCCTCCACCAAAAATTTCAAATTAAACAATACTGTGAACATAACCTTAAATCTACCTTTATAAAGATTAATAGTTTATTTATATATTTTGTGATTGATACTAAATATTCTTTTGCGTTTTGTCCTATCATATCAATCTAGGTTGATGTCTAAGCTAAAGTAATTTAGGTAAACAATTTAGTTTTGTTAGACCCTATAATATAGTTGGTGTGCATACTAATAGTTCTAAATCTTCTCTTCACTTGCTTCGCTTAATAAATAACGCCGATATTTTAGTTGATGACATTCAGTTCAAGTAAATTCATAAATAAAATAGTTTCACACCTAACCAAATAATTACACACAAAAACAAAATCTTTATGAGATTCTTTTATCGTCTGCCAGACAAATGCTCAGGCTTTATTACGTTAAGTTCGAAGTCGTTGTTACTACGCATGTGTTACAAAGCAGTCCCTTGTTCTTCTTCGAACCAGGAACTAATTTCACCGTTCTTGAACCAATTCGAAATTAATTTGGTTGATGTTGGAACGTTCTCTGAACTAATACAGGAATCAGTTCTGTGTCTGTTGGAACGCAAATTCAATTTGCGCACACTCCGTACGGTTCTGAACTGATTCCAGTACGTGTTGGAACAAACCTATTATTTACAAAGGGCGTGTGCGCAGTTGGTCCTGGGACTGAACAGTTTCTGTTCATGGGATATTTGCATTCTTATGATAAACAAAGGCCAAACATTATCGACGAAGTACAGTGTGCCTTTTTTTTGTCAGATAATTATTATTTAAACGAATATATTTTATATATATTCAAATATATTAAGGTTTTTGAACATAAACGAGTTATTCTAACAACGTATATCCATATATACTAAAAAATTGTCACTAATAAGAAATAAGGTTTATATCCGATGAACAGATATTCATATTTACTTTTAGACCCGTTGCACAATTAACATAAACGTAAAATTAACCATAACGCCGCCTGTAAAAGTTTTAGAACTACGTTTGGAAATTGGATTCTCGCATGAATATGTACAATTTTTATTGAAACAAATGATTGTGCAATACATTTATTGATTTAAAATAGGTTAGGTGTCTTTCAAAAATATTTAATCTTTAAAATATTTATTCAAGAGGAAAATTGAACTTTGTCACGCACGACTGGGTATACTTACATTGATTTTTTCGTTTAGTTGGCTCATTTTTCGTTATAACAAGTGACATGGTATATCTCTAAATATTTCTTTTTGCAGTTAAAACACAAAAAAGTTGAGGTTATGATCGCGACTTAAGAGAGGCAAAATTTCGCGACTTAAGCGAGGTAATGATGCACGGATTTGGCGACTTAAGAGGGGTTCGAGTGTAACGTTCTTGTCTACAACTAATTCAATTAACATTACAAATAAAATTACAGTTATGCTTATAGTTATGGTTGTGGTTAGCTCAATTGTGCAACAGGACTTACAGCCGTTCAAGGTTAAAACCACAAAGGCCGAAGCCTGGAAATGTCACATAGAATGTAAAAGACCAAATCGCTCAAAGAAAGTAGTGTATTTAGATATTTTGTGAAGGTAGGTAAACAATGGATAATAGTAGGTAAACGTGAATAAAGCACGTACAATGCACACCTTTTTGTCAATTTTTTATGTTCTGGTAAATTTGTCAAGATTATTTCCTGACATTTCCAATAAGGAAAAACTGTAGTTTGCATTGTTGATTGATCTATTTCAGCTTTTCTAAACAAAAAAAACGTAAAAATGGTCATTTACATAAACAACGCAACGCGTATAGGCCGCTTTACAGTTCGCAATTTTTATTGCCGGTAAGAAAAATTGCAGCAATTTTTTTTGCGCGCAAAAATAAACACAAATACGCGCGCGGGTAATAAAATTTGCTGCAATTTTTCTTGCCGGCAATGAAAGTTGCGAACTGTAAAGCGGCCTTAAAAAGAAGAATTGCCAGCAAGAAAAAGTGCAGTAATTTTTATTGCACGCATGCGAATTTATGTTTGTTCGTGCAATTTCTTGCAGATAAAAAATGCAAGCCTGGATGTAATTATTGCGGCTATCTGCAATTTTACATGTTGCCAACTGTTTGACTTAACCTCAACGTTCAACATGCTGTGCCATCATTTGTATTGTGTTTTGTGATATCTAAAATTTCTGTATTTTGTGGTTTTTTGAATGTAGAAAACATTCAAAAATGATGAAATTCACTGAGATTGATTTAATCATGTCTATTTTGTATGTTTAAAATGGTAAAATCTTTTTTGTAGCAACTGAGTTTATCACTTATATTTTGGTAACAGTGGCTGATAACTCAAATTAGCAATGAAAATTGCAAAGTGGCACCGAAATTTCTTGGGCAATAAAAATTGCAGCAGGAAAAATTGCGAACTGTAAAGGTCGCTTTAACAAATAAACACGAAAAATACGCGTGCACGCAATAAAAATTGCTGCAATAAACTTGCTGCAACTGTAAAGCGGCCTTAACTGACTGCAAATAGTAAACGTTTTTTGAAGTAGTTGAGGGTCGCAGCGACATGAAGCTTCGATTAAGGCTGTGTTCAGCGAATATAGTCTTTTTGTGCTGACCACGGTAGTCAGACATCATTTAGACATTCAACGTCAAACAATTGGCTGAACGGGTTTTTCTACTTTGACAAATTACAGTACACATAACCTTAACGTAAAATAACTAAATATGGACCATGAAGGCGAAGCTACACAAAAAAAAAGAAAATCGATAGCTGCCTTCATATATGAACTAGAATATTGGTCATGAAAAATTTAAAATTGTTTATAAATAAATGTAGTTAGAGTAGGTACAGAGTAGTAGAAACAGAGTTCCTTCGCTGAACGATCTCGACCACACACGTTACATTTCAAATTCCGACCAACTTTCCCAATCAGCTGATTGGGCGGACCACTGAAGTTTCTTTCTTGCGTTCACCTAAATATACTAGCTGAGAATATACACCACCGAGAAGCGACAATGCCGGTGGTCCCTTTGCTGTTTTATGGCTCGATCGACATGACGTAAATACAACCAAGTACTCTGAGAGAAGTTAGTTTTGACAGATGTACACTGAAAGAACTGTACGTATGTCTGTACACTAAATGCTATAAAAAAAATGTAGAAAAAATGAAATTAGAAATATTTTAAATAATATAGGACTGTAGCTAGGACCGATTTTTTAGGACGTGCAAGTCAAGCCTTGGGTAGGGCAAAATATTTTTTTCTACAATGAAAATCATACCACCCCGTATACAATTCCAAGATCGCAACTGACAACAACACAACCTAGTTGGCGCATGCGCATACAAAAACGGTCAACGCGGGAAGCTTTGCTGTCGCTTCTCTGTGGTGTATTATTCTCGGATACTAGGCTGAAAGAATTTTCACACAAATGCCAAATGTCAAATTGGTGTTGTTATTGTGTGCTTGTTGTAAATATAGAATACCAGTAAAAGATTTTTACTTTAAAGCAAAAGTTTATTCAAGATTAGCGACTAATACCATTGTCTATAATATAACACGGAAAAAATGGAGAACTTTCAAAATAAAAAGCAAAAAACTGAAGGTAAGGGAATTAATATATTTCATGTAATTATTGAAGTACATACATACAGCCAATGTTTTATACTGTGAAATAATGTTTTGTGTAGAATGGAAACACTTAGTTTATTCTAGAAATTAGATTTATTGCGAATAGAGCTTTACAATACAATTCATGACATTAAAGTAGAAAATAAAGTAGGGGCCCATAGCCCTGAGACGGTTTTATTCGTATAATTTTTCCAATATTTTCCAACCATCAGAAATACTATTAGTTGTATTTTGATTCACACTCTAGTTACTATAAAGCGGATGACTAGTTAACGGTTGGAGACTCACAAAATAGCTCCGCGAACAAAGTCATATTGATAAATTTTACACCTATTTAACCCTAGTAAGGTAGACCTATTTCAGTTCGTAGGAAAAGGTAGACCTGGGTACGTAGGAAAAAATTACCCACACATAAGAAATATATATTTTTTTGGATCAGAATGATTATTTTTCATTAGTCTAAATGTTTTCATTGATAAATCAGACTTTTTTTACAATGTGTTCAGTCTTTAAGTACAAACTTTGGAAAAAATCGCATAAAACATGAAGTTTAGGTATACTTATTGAGGTTTATAAACTCTCGCAATAAAATTGAACTCTTGAATTTGAATAATGAAATGATTGATAAACTTGAACAAACAAAACAGCCTATGAAGTTATAGCTATTCCACAATTTTCTCATGATTGGGACATATGTAGGTTCATAAAAATAAAAAACAATTAGGTACTGTGAAAAAGACATATTTGGCGTCCCCACTTGCAGACGAAGAGGCACCACCTCCCTCCCTTCAACTAGTCGGCTGTGGTCTCCCGCCAACGAAATGCTCGGGTAAAAAATAAAAAATACCTAGATCTACCTAACGAGGGAACATAATTATTGAAAACATTGTATATAGATATATTGACAGAAAACTTTTTAATAATTACTTGTTTGTCATAATCTACAACCTTCGTGTTATTAAGTGAAAACTAAATGTTATAGCTGCTTTACAAGATCATTATGTACATACATTTTTATATTAATTTTTACATATGTATATTCATTATTCAAGGTCCAAGTAGGTACCAACAAAATATTTAGGTTGGCATGGGTGATGATTATTAATTTTATTCTTTTAGTCTTTAGAGCATTTCTTTAGAGCATGTTTCTTAGAGTATTTGATGAAGGTAATTTCATTAATTTAAAAATATGTGAAACTACAGACAAATGATAAAATTTATAAAAAGTTTGACCACCAATTCAAAAACCCACCAGAAATCACTAAACATGAGAAAAGTTGTGTGTTTTTTTTTTTAATGGAACACCCTATATATTATTAGAAATTCTGGTTCCTTGAATCTTCCCCTTTTCAAAAATATATAACATGCGTATGTTTGCTTGGGCAGGTCGCGTATTTTGCATTTAAAAATCAATTAAGGGGTTAGGTGGGTTTCAGAGGTTCAAAAAAAGGGTATTTTTACTATATATTTTTTTAATATATACAATCATATATTTTATTTAAACAATTCAGCATGTCAAAGATACATATTTAAACAGTATTTTGTGAAATTTTTATTTAAAAATTCCGAAAACAGTCATTGGTACCTCATCTCCCTTGAAGTCTCAAAAAAAAATCTTGCCGTGGACAGCATAACTCATTATTGGTTCATCCAAAATCAAAAAACCAAAAATATTTCGTTAGTACATGCATAAATCTCGTTATTGGACGAAGGAAAAAAAATAAAATAAAATTTGAATTTTTGACAGATTGAACAAAAAAACACATTTTTTGGTCAAATTGTCGCCATGTATTGGCTCGAAAAAATTAGTTGTAATACAAAAAAAAAATCCTTCGTTCAATGACTAGATAATGTTATTTTCTTTTCGAGAAATCGTGTCCACCGACTTAAAAAATTGAGTTTTGAGATAAACGGGTTTAAAGTTTTAAATTGAAATAACATGCAAAAAAAAATTTTTTTTAACTTACCTAGAATCATCGATTCCGGCACCATAAAGCTGGCAAACGTAAACAAACATGGAGAAAGCGAGTAATCAACTGTTACACGCCCAGGGGGCGCATTCTTATCTGAAATCGCCAATACCTGC
Source organism: Aromia moschata (assembly GCA_029963805.1). Lineage (NCBI taxonomy): Eukaryota > Metazoa > Arthropoda > Insecta > Coleoptera > Cerambycidae > Aromia > Aromia moschata. Next base: position 2,565 of record JAPWTK010000790.1, on the reverse strand, counting down.
GAAGCGCTGCACTGACGTGGCCTGATGGGCGGAACTTCCGAAGGGTCTATCTCTTAGAATTTTACTCGGATCGATTTGAAATTTTAGGAGAATATTCTAAATGACTTTTAACAATGTACTATTTAATAAAAAAAAAAAATCGATTTTTTGAAATTTTCAAACCCACCTAACCCCTTAAAAAACTTCAAACTTTCCTCAATTTAACATGTTATTACGAGTTTATTATTGAATTTAGAAAAAATTTCCTCAGACAAAAGTTATAGATTTTTGCATTTTACAAGTCTTTATAGTAGGCTATGAGAAAAAAAATTGAACATCGGAAACCATAACACTGAATCCGTTTTTCTTTCTTTATGAAACACCCTATATATTATTGCATATTCTGATTTCTTGAATTTTTTCCTTCTCTGAAATATATGTATGGCACATCTATATTTACTTCAAAAGGTCGATTTTATTTAAAAATGTATTACATTTTAAAATATTATTTTAAAATGTAATTAGCGACAACGGATCACAGCTACCATTGGACAATTTCTTAACAAATAAACACAAATACGCGTGCACGCAATAAAAATTGCTGCAATTTTTCTTGCCGGCAATAAAAATTGCGGACTGTTAAGGTGTCTTAACTGCATGTAAAAAATAACAGCTGCTTTCGTTTATGCTAAACATACGTGACTATGAATAATTTCATTGGCTATTTTTTGAGATGGGTTACGTTGATTGGTTCAGATTGAATCGTGTTTACAGTGTTCAAGACGAACGAAAGCAGCTCATGTATGGTCGAATTCTGGTTCCAACATGACGTACGTGCGAGAGAGATAACGCTAGACATGCGCAATAGTATACCGTTATGCGTGTATCGTGGGTAAAACAAACTAAGCAGTCCAAGAAGTTCACAAATTTATTTGATCAATATTATTTGAACTTATTGTCGGTGTAAAGCTAGTATTAGTTTTATGTGAAAATATACCGTGTGTTCACAATTATTGGCTTTGCATAATTTTCTTTTATAATTTATGACTATATATTATCTATAACTAAATGAAGAAAATCTCCATAACTCCATTTTTAACAGTTTCTCCGTTTTCATTTCTGTTTTAGTTAATTTCACTTCACCAAACTTTAAGTGAAATTTAAGGTTGTAACATAACAAATGTATACATAAAATGTCTGTCCATAAGTAAGCGATTACTATGTGCAAAAAGTATATATACCTAGTCCATCAGGAATGCCTCTATGTTCGTGAACAACTATAAAATCTGTGACATCATTTGCTCGACAAGCATGAATTAACTGCTTCATTTCGTAATTACCACGATTCATTCTCTGTGCATTTGGAAAAATCATATCTCTATATTTTGTCTATGCTATGTGTTAGTCAGAATTGCGTCGTTTAAATGTTATGGCCTCATGACTCATCGTGACTCGTGAGTTAAGGCCGCTTTACAGTTGGCAATTTTTATTACCGGCAACAAAAATTGCAGCAATTTTTATTGCACGCACGCGTATTTGTGTTTATTTGTTAAGAAATTGTCCAAACCGACAAATACGCGTGGACGTGTTAAAAATTGCTGCAATTTTTCTTGCCGGCAATAAAAATTGCTAACTGTAAAGCGGCCTTCATGATTAGGGTTCAGAATATGTGCCACCTCGCGTGTTAAACTGCTAGTCGCGTCAATGAAGCCTTTTCTTCGGAAGTCCTCAAGAACAGCTTCGATTTTGCTGATTTTTTTTTTAATTTGGTCTTTTTTTTTTTCTAAAAAAAATCTTCATATATTAATTTTAGTGTAACAAATAGTTGTTAAAAGAAAGTTTTGAACAATAATTCAATATTTAAATCATAAAAAAATATATATGTGTTACGTTTATACGCTACATATATTTGTTTTTGCTTACACATACATATATACATACATATACACCCTAGGAAATTGCACCTTTACATATTGGCGATACATGTGTAGAAGATAATGAGTTAAAAGACACCAGTAAGGACAGACAAAGACAGTTAAATGCACCAGTGTTTCACACTTGTGTACGTATTAGAAACGTATGATGTAAAACGTTACCTGCGGGTAACAGAAACTGGAAAGTGGAGTGGAGAGACACCGCCCATCACCTACCGAATTTGAGTCAGTACTTTTTTCGCAGCTATGAGGGTGTACATCGACTTAGCTGTATGAAACGAAAATCTTACGTAATTCTGACTTACAATTATCCCATACACTTAAACCTTATTCCTTTCCTAACCGGTCTGCAAGAAAATACAATTGAAGTTCTATAAAAAATAAAAAAATAAAAATATAAATCAACCCGGTTATAAGACGAAAGAAAGAAAAAAATGCCCATTGAATAAGTGGTTCAAAAATGTTGCCCCTATGTGCTTTGCAAAAACCTAGTCTATCGTAAAACTCAGTTCTTACGCGTTCTAACACTTCAGGGGGAAATATTATTTAGGACTTGTACAATTCTGGCTCGTAAATCATTTAAATTTCGTGGTCTTTCATGTTCATGTCCGTAAACAGTTTGTTTACTATTATTGCAACGAGTTTATTCAAC